>JAWPHD010002903.1:0-236069 GCA_037043455.1 Cyrtodaria siliqua | reverse complement strand
GATTGTGGCCCAATGACATATTTTTTTTTAAAGTTTATTCTTTAATCACTCTTATAGAAACAGAATTAAGTCGATACTTGACACATGTTGTATCAAGAAGAATAAAACAAAACTTTGTCTTGTATAGTTAACATGTAATTCATGCACATATGTATGTTTAAGCCAATCAGGTCGCCCTCAAACGATACATGTTGGCCACATAAACTATGCTTGCTGAAATGTTATGGCTCATAGTTACGGAAGATTACAGAAAACAACGTCTCTCTGGGCTAAACAATGTAAATACATTTTTTTTATACTTAGTGTCATACTAATTGAGAATTCCTCTGCAAAATGGTATGACACAATCGTGTATCTATATAATAATGAACAACCTGTGGATCGGACGCACACGTGAATATGCTCGAGTATATACAACAATGAAAAGAAACGATTCAACGTAACAAAATGGACGAACTCGTGATACTTGAAAGATCTAGTAACAATTTAAAGTTAATAATGAACAAGGAAACAAACTCTCATCTATATTCGACTGAAAGCAAACTTCGAAATGTCAAGCTAAACCATCAAGAATACTGGATGTTTTTTTAAAGAAGAACAAAAATGCACCCTCATTTCAATATATTTGTCGAACACCTTAGAAAAAGTTAAACTGATAACCCGAAACGAAGCAAGATCACATACCAAATTTAAATATAAAAGATGAGTAAGAAATTCTGAACTAGTATATATGAAGAAATTTTAGAACAGCACTGGACTTTACAAATATAAATGCCCTGCAAGGGATAGGGTTTAAATGTATACAATAAAAAACACAGGACGTTATGTTACCAGAAACACTGTTTATACACAGAACCATACTAACATTACTACCCCCGGGTGTTTGGTGTCTCAGTCAAAACAAACATTCGGCTAGCGGATGCTATTCAAATCAGATATTCTCCTACATAAGTTGATGTATACCGGTATTAAGTTTATATACTTTCAAAAAGAACAGGGCAATAGCTTGATAGGCGCTTGTTATTGTCAGCATTTTCAAACTCTCCCGAGGATGTGCTGCATATTACCCTTCAACCCATACACATGAGTAAAGATCCCATTATTAAACAGTTATACAGGAAACTAATTAACAATTACTACATTAATGCACTCTTTGTTTGCCGTCTGCCTGATCTTTTCTGAGTTATTCTGTATATAAAAATACACGCAAAAAGAGTTAAAAAATGGAACCATTTGACTTCAGTTAACAGTTGTTACACAAGCTGAATTTGCTTTTGTTCAATAATCAATGGGCAATAACTCCAAGTCGAACTTGGCCAAACGTATTTTTAAAACATCAAGGGTAATACCTTTTCTTCGTCACTCGTTAATTGTGCTCATTGTGAAAGACTATCGAATGTGATTGACTAAAGTTTGGGTAAAAACCAGATGCATTATCCATATCATGGAGACAATCAGACATTTCGGTATGTATTGATACTCAATGGCTATAACTCAGTAAGGCACTCACTGTTGGTCATTAATTTTTTTCTGGGGCATACTTTATATAAAAATACACACACACTATTTTGAAAATCGGGAATCAAGTTATTGTTTATTTCAACAAATCAGGGCCATAACTCAGTTAGGTCACGAGTAATTTTGCAATATTTTAAAGATCTTATTGATATACAGTATCACACTAAAGGCGACCAATACGGCTGGTCTCGCCTGTCGGGTTCTTGCTCATGCACCTACTTAGGATTCTGATGGTAGTGGGGAGAGTGGGTACAGATAGTGAAAGCATCTTTTTTGCGTGTAAAAAAATATGGGAACAAAAGTCGACGCTCTCAAAATTATATTGTTTCTACTCTATTCATCAGTATTCATACCATACAAGCAAGTCAGGCAACTGCTTTTGTTTTTGACCTTGACGATGTGCCAAGTTATTCTGGAATCCTTCCAGCATGCACGTTCTCTCCAGGTATGTATGCAAGTGTAGATAGTGGTTTCTCTCCAGTATCTATGCACACGTCTGGTTTTTTAAAAAAAAAAAAACGAAAACGATTCTCACCCATATGTATGCACATGTGTAACGAACGGTTTCTGTCTCAGTATGTATGTTTCTCTGGTCAGTATATTTTGACAAATGTAACGATTTCTCATTAGTATGGTTTCTGTCCATAGTATGTATAAAAAGCTAACAGTTCTCTCCGGTATGTTTTCACGACGATAGAACAGTTTCTCTCCGGTATGTATTTACAGTAGAACGGTTTCTCTCCAGTACGTATTCACATTTGTACCAGTATCTTGTCAGTATGTATACACAAGTTTAACGATTTCTCATCAAATTTATGCACAAGTGTAACGAACTGTTTATCAGCAGTATGTACGCTACATGTGTAGCTGGTTTCTCTCCATATATATGCATCAACTGTGACAGCGTTTCCTTTTTTCTGGTATGCAGGCACAGTGTAATGAGAACGGTTTCTATCCCGCAATTATACACACGTGTAGGTAACTGATTCTCTCTGGTATTATTATGCACAAGCGTAACGAATGGTATCTCGTCAGTGTGTATGCATATGTGTAACAATCACTTTCTTTCCAGTATGTATTCACAGTGAAACGATTTCTCGTCAGTATGTAAACACAAGTGTAACGATTTCACGTTAGTATTTATTTTGTGTAACGGCTTTTCATCAGTATGTATGCAGAAGTGTAACGGCTTTTCATCAGTATGTCTGCACAAGTGTAACGGCTTTCATCAGTATGTAACGGTTGCTTTCTCTCCAGTATGCATTCACAGGTGTAACAATATCTCGTCAGTAATGTATGCACCAGTGTAATGATGTATCGTCAGTATGTATGTACACATGATACGAACAAGTTGTCTCTGGTAGGCATGCACAAGTGTAACGAACAGCTTGTCACAGTTGTATGCACACGTGTATACCGATTCTTCTCAGTATGTATGCACAAGTATATGTAATAAAACGGTTTATCACCAGTATATATGCATTTTTGTAACGTTACACTCTGGTATATATGCAGAAGTGTACCGAACGGCTTCTCTGCCGTATGTATGCACAAGTGTACTGAACGGTTTCTTTACTGTTCTTGCAGTTTTTGTTTGAACATGTGTAACAAACGGTTCTCACCAGTATGAAGTTGCAAGTGTTACGAACCACTTCTCGTCAGTATGTATGCACATGTGTAACAAACGGTTTCTCTGCAGTATGTATGAAACAGTGAAAACGATTTCTTGTCAGTATGTATGCACACGTATAACAAACGGTTTCCTCTAGTATGTACGCACAATATACGGTTTCTCATCAGTATGTATTAACAAGTGTAACGAACAGTTTCTCTCAGGTATATATGCACACGTGTCAGGTACGCTTTCTCTCCGGTATGTATGAACATATATAAAGTTTTTACTCTGGTATGTATGCGTAAGTGTAATAAACGGTTTCTCTCCAGTATCTATGCACATGTCTAACAAATGATTTTTCTCCAGTATGTGTACACAACTGAATACACAACTGAATACACACTGGAGAGAAACCGCTACACACTGGAGAGAAACCGTTACACCTATTAAAACATACAGAACGGAAACCGTTACGCTTGTAAATAGCACACTGGAGGGAAGTCGTTAACAAGTAAATACTTACTGGAGAGAAGAGTTACTAATCTGATCTATCTGATTTCCCAACTTGTCCAAACTTTCATTGACACGAATATGAATATCATGTACAAGATTACTATTCAGTTCAAGACATGGCAATCAGTTTCCAGTTCCCATTTTGGGATGAGCATGGTGACAACGTAAAACAAACATGCTATAACTTAAATTTATTTACACATTATTTTGACCGAAACATTGGTCCCTTAAAATGGAATACAAACGATTTATAACAAAACAGATTTATAGCAAAATGACAACAAAAGCGGAAATGTAATGTGTACACGCACGTATATACATTATACATCTGTACACACTAGTATATACAACATACAACTTTACACGCTAGTAAAAACATTATACATCTGTCCACACTAGTATATACATTATACATATGTTCACACTAGTGTATACACTATCGATATGTTCACACTAGTATATACATTATATATCTGTCCACACTAGTATATACATAAAACATCTGTCTACAATAGTATATACATTATACATATATTCACACTAGTATAAATTATACATTATACATATATATACATCATACATCTGTCCTCAAAAGTATATACATTATACATCTGTCCACACTAGTATATACATAATGTATCTGTCCTTACTAGTGTATATATTATACATTGTCCATACTAGTGTATACATTATACATATGTCCGCACTAGTATATACATAATACACCTGTTCACACTAGTATTGGTACATTGGTAGAGTATATACATTATATACCTATATTTGCCCTGAGATTTCGTCATAATAGTGTGGGAAAGATGCTGTATAATTTACACTTAAACGGCATCTCACCATTATGTATAACTAAGTGTATCATATGCAGTACATTTTACTTCATGTATTGGAAATGAAAAGCGTATTACACGATCGTTTATTGTTATACATCAACTAATGGTGTATAGTTCTGGTAAAACTGTAATTATGTTTTCAATCATTTCATAAGCTGAACATTAACATCAACTCACGAAAGTGTCACTGGAAGACCTGTCGCATTTAATGAGTGAAAACGGCATTTCTGAAGTCGGGTAGAATGTACAAATATATGTTGGTATAATCTGCCGAAGATTTATCTCACCATAATAACATAATTATCCTATTTGATTCTAATAACTATTTATATCGTCAATATACCATGTCAAACTATGTACAGCTCACATCAAAACATATCCTTTTTCCCAATTTTTGAATCAAAAATTCTCAACAGAAAGAAGGAAAAGAAAGACACACAGAAAAGTATCAAAAGTTTGACATGTATTGAGTATGAAATGCTTTTAAATGCCGCTGTTGATCATGTTTTACTGTAAACAGTATGAAAGATACAATTATGAAATGTTTTATGAAAAATCGCGCTGTAATTCCCAAATCTGACGGTATGGGCTATGTTCCCAAAATATAGCAAAATATGACGGTATGGGCTATGTTCCTAACATATAGCAAAATACACCATCTTCTCACCAATCCGTATATGCATATGTATTGACAGAGTCGGTCTATGTGTAAAGGTCTCGTCACATAGTGTACACTTCAATGGCCTTTCGCCAGTATGTACACAAATATGTTTTTTGACAGTCCCGGCAAATGTTTAGTCACACTGTGTACACTTCGACGCCCTTTGGCCAATATGTACTCACACATGTTTCTTGAGAGTCCCAGTAAATGTCTCGTCACAATATGTACACTCGAATGGCTCAGTGTATGCATAAGCACGTGTTTATCGCGGGTTCCATCTTCTCTGTATGAACTGCATAAGAGTTGTTCGCCAGTGTGTATTAGCGTGTGATTTACAAGTATGTTTGACTTGGTAAATCCTTTACTACACTTATATGTATCTCGACTGTATTAACGGCTGAACGCGCATGTGTTTGTTACGATAAAAACTTTATTGCATATGTTTCATTTATATAGTGTCTCGGTTGTATGTATGGGAATGCTTTTGTAAAGACTGCTTGACTTGATAACGTCCCTCACCCGCCATCAACAGGCACGTTTTTTCAACATACGTACACCGGTTCTAAACGTACTGATGACGACTTATACATACATCACTTACATATTTTGAGAATCCAAACTCTATCGACACAATATAAACGGCTTTAACCAGCCGAGCCAAACCGAATAACTGGAGCAATAACCAATACATAGATAGAGTTTTGATAAACGGCTGTGTAATGTAATTTTGGCGTCATTTGGCGGGTTAGTTTCTTCAACTGTACTTATATGGTATATCGACTGTATGAAACGGAAGTGTTTGTTAAGATTTCTCGAATGGATTAATACTTTACTGCACAAGCTACACTTATATGGTTTCTCGTCTGTATGTATGCGTGTATATACTTTAAGATTGCCTGAATCGATAAATCCTTTTCTGCACATGTCTCACACGCTTGTATGTGCACGTGTTCGTTAAAACTGCCCGACTCGGTCAATCCTTTACTGCAGATGCTACACGCATACGGTGTCTCCTCTTTATGTATGCGTGTTTTGTAAAAGTGTCTGACAGGAAGAAACCTTTACAAGACACACCACCCCTAAATGATTTCTCGTTTGTATGCATGCGCATGTTTTTATAAGCTGAGTCGACTGTATAAGTTCTTTACTGCACACGCACAATTTAAATGGTGTCTCGCCTGTATGAATGTACATATGTGTTTTAAATCAGCATGTTTAGATAAATAATGTACTGCACATGATACACTTAAACTATGTCTCGCCTGTATCTATGCGCAAGTGTTTCGTTTGCTTGGCGTTTAAGTCATTTTCCAGAATAATTTAGGCTATGTATGAAGGGTTTTTGTTGTTGCTTTTTCGTGGTGGAGGTCTGGATACAACAAGTATTGCATACCTCCTGCCATCAAAGCGGTCTCACTTACAATTGAGCTCCCAGGGGGGATTTGAAGAAGCAGCGGTGAGAGAGCAGGATTCAACCCAGTGGCTTTACCCTCTTGACCACGGATTCGCAGGTAATATCATTGAACTGAATTAATCCTTTAATGCACAAACTACAAGCACATGGTGTCGCGCCTGTATGTATGCTCATGTGTTTTTTAAGATTGCTTTTAACTTTGAAATTCCTTCAATGCTGTCTGCCTTGTATGTGTATTTTTTTTAATATTGTCTGACTGGGTAATTCGGTTACTGCATACGCTACACTTATATGGTACTAGTTTGTATGTGTGCGCATGTGTTTTTTAAGATTGCCTGACTCCTTGCCAGATTATTCCTTTACTGCAATTACTACACGCATAAGGTGTCTAACCTGTATGTATACGTATGTGTCTTTTAAGATTGCTTAACTCACTATATCGTTTACTGCAAATGATACACTTATAAGGTGTCTCGCCTCTATCTACGCGCATGCGTTTTTTATGACTGCCTGACTCAGTAAATCTTTTACAGCACATACTACAAGTATATGGTGTCTCGCCCGTGTGTATGCGCCTTTGTTTTTTAAGCTGGCCTGATACCGTAAATCCTTTACCGTATACGCTACACATATATGGTGTCTCATCTGTATCACTACCACCTGACACGGTAAATCCTTTACTACACACGCTACATGTAAACGGTTTTTCGCATGTATGAATACGCATGTGATTCTTAAAATGTTGTGACCGGGTAAGCCCTTCATTGCACACGCTACAATTATATGGTGTCTCGCGTGTATGTATGCTCAGACAAATATGTCTGTTAAGACTGCTAGACCTCAAACATATTGTGCAGCACAACCTGCATTGAAACGATGTCTGTTTTGTATGTTTGTCCTATATATTGAAAGATTATTTTGCATGATTGATGACGTCTTAATGAGATGTCTGAAACAAAATAAATGATATACTCAAATTGATGTGTTGATAATAATGCCTATAGTAATATGTACTTCTTTATAATCAAGCATTGCACGTCATAGTATACATACAACTTCTTTCTGACATATATATATCAGAACATATTAAAAAGCAAGACGTCAGACTAACGAACACAGCTGATGAGCGTGACTGAATCGACGAAGTATTCGATTACAATGTCCATTGTTTATTTTAAAAATGCATGACAAATAACAATCAAGAGCTTTACAGGGCAGTACATTATATGTTGTTGTTATTTTGTGTGTTCTAAAACATTATTTCTGTATTACACTGATAACTGATAACTAATAACTACACGAACCTTACACACATATTGTCAACATCGGATTTGGACCTTAGAATTGCTTGTATACCAATGTCGATGGCGTGCACTACGCCTTGTATTCCCAGAAGACATCGAGAATGTATATTATAGACAAACACACGAGTCTTTTCAACACTATGTCTAGCCTCTGAAGAACATGTGTTTACATGTGACATCTTTCATTTAAATAATTTCAGGGCTTTAACCCAATTGTTCAGTATATGACTTCAAAAGAATCTGAAAAGTAAGCATATGACCAACACATGATTCAGTAAAACATATTAAACGAAACCCTCCTTACCTTACCGATCGTTTTTAAGTCGCCAGAAGAAACAATTAGTTTGTATTAAATCTGTTTTCATGCTAGATCTACTCGCCTTTTGACAAATATTCCAAGGCAACCAATATACAAATGCGTACTAGTACTACTAGACCTCGTTGTAACTAAATACTACTTACTAGTAGAACTAGTATTATGTTACAACCATGTTACAACTATGTTACAACGAAGTCAAACTTAACGGTAGTTACCCACCCACTGCTTCTAACAAGGTCATATATACATGTCTACGAGCGACGAGACGATTGTGCATTAACGACAGTAAAAGAAAATAGAACTTAAATAATCCGGAATCTTTTTACATGTAACTTGCAGTTTTATATGATTACACGTTTAATCTGTGACTGTGCTATACTTGAAAAACAAATACTAACTTGATAAAAGTGTGTATTGATACATACTCGGCGTATGTTATACTTAAGGTCATGTGTGTATTGACTAAATCACATATAAGTATGTATTTATAATGCAAAGGTATTACTGCCTAGACAAATGTGTAAACATATTATACTGAAAGTGTCAAGCAAAAATATTCAAGATAATTGAGTTCTAATTTTTATCTTTTTCCAATGAAATATCAAGGTTAACCACCACAAACATTTCCGTACGGTTTTGTGGTTGTATGTATAAGAAGCGTATTTTAATAGGTTTTACTGGATCACTGATGAACATTTTCGAAATTTCGACTCTACGCTTACACTTTGTGAGCAACCATCACTGAAAACAGCAGTAATATTGACCTGTTTAGTAAACAAACAAGAATGTTCTTACATGTCTTGTGACCCCACTTTTTCCGGTGATTTTTCAAGTGGAAAATTAGTTTTTCTATGTGATAATTACACTGTTGCATTATCCATACTTGAGTTGAAGTTGCAGCAGCTCATTAATAGCGAGCCGCGAGCGCAAGCGAGCTCTTATGGTATCATGCAGGCGAAAATTAAACATACCATCCATCCTTTTGAAAAGTCTTGGGTCATTTACGGCAGTTTATGGGCGACTTCAACCGTAAAGTAGCATATTTCGTTACGAAATTAACAAGATAAGCAGTCGTAGAAATCATTAAGAATGGTGGTTTCCAAGCAGAATGAGTTGAAAAAACATTAAAAACCTTTCTCGAACCCATCCAAAAATGACAATGAAATTGCATTTTTACCTATGTCGCCAAACGGCCATTAACCGGAAGCATTGCCCAAAGTGTTACCTTGCGCGTTGTTTATTGGCGAAAATTCGTCAACACGTTTCAGAATTTAATAAAAGTAGATTTCGTGTCGCAGAAATGTATATGTCTTGCTAACCGATTAGGATAAACAAATGATTTGGTTAAAAACTATCTTTCATTTGTTTATTTTCCCGTGAAACCATAAATGCAATCGGAATTCTTCGCAGATTTTCGTATTCGGTCATTTACTATTGTAAGCCATTGACGGAAATCGACGAGGTTATTCCGTGTTCATTCGTGTCAAACCCGAACAATCTGGCAATTTCGGGAAATGTTACGGAAATTATAATACAATGACAAGACGTCATTGATTTACGTCATCATCGTATGTCGTCACATTATGACGTATGGTATGTTAGTACAATTAGTGAGCAAGGTGCTTATTACCGATCCATCTTTCTTTGTTTCTTTTTCTTTCTTTCTTTCTTCCAATACTATTGACTTATTATACACATACTTATGATTATCACAGTTTCGTTTCTGTGGATGAGTTTACATGCAGGCTTTTTTATGATATTCACAGAAGTTCAGCGAGATTTTTAACCTGATAGGGTATGTCTCTCCCTGCACATTTTATTTTTGGCTGGATTGCGTAGCAAATCCAGGCTTACAGTTTCAGTTTGGCGATTTCCATGTGTCTTTCCGTCTATCCGTCCGTCCGTCTACGAGTTTTGAAATTTTCGTTAAAGTTTTTGTTTTTTCCTCATTTCTCAAAAATGAATTGTCGAAAAGCTTTGAAACTTGACACTTGTTCAACATCATTACAAATGTTATATGAAAATAACCCTAACTATGTCATGTATTTTACCTGGATTACCCCACTTTTCACAAAGATTTTTCACTTAAAATGTTAAATTCGCAATCCGGCTTTAGCACCACTATTGGTGCTTCATCCCCTTTTTTGTTGTTGTTACTTTTAACAAAGTTTGAGGTTTCCACTGGACCCCAATATAAATGAAACGTTCCTATGCCAGTGTACCTGAAACCGGTCATCCGGTTTGGTCTGATGCTACGGAGTAGTTCAAATTCGAAGGTGATGAAAACACCGTTTGGAAACTTTACCTGTCTTCTGCTTCAATCGATCTATGCTTTTCTCTGTCCTATAATTTCACTTTTTTTGTTTTTCTACCACCGACAGAAACATTATGGTCAAATAGGACACTCAGTTTCTTAAAATGTAGATGTAGAAACTAATAAGTATCTTGAGCACAGCTAGTGTTAAACGTCAAGAACAGTGAAACAAACCAACGTCTTTTCTAGATAGCATTTGATGAATTTGGTGCATTTTCAGAATATATTGATGAAAAATTCGGACCCGGTGTCCTCCACTCCCAGACATACTCAACTAAATATTGAACTAATATTCTGAAAATGGACCACCATTTATTAAATGTCAAGTAGGAAACAACAAATTCCTATGTTTTAAAAACATTGTACTTTTCTCAAACATACATCATCATAATGATTACTAGACAATATTCAAATAAAAAAAAGCTTAAATCATATATATACATTTTTCGTAATGACATAACGTTGAAACCGTAATTACATGTTGTTCGGCAAAAAAGTATACGCGTGAATCACGGTTTATGTATATATAGCTTACATGCACTGATGTAGTAGCAGCTTTTATGACGGTTGGTGATTCAGCCAATGTCGATTCAGACTGGATCATGACTAGATAGCCGTTCGAAGTTCGTTCCATGCCATATATGTCCTGTCTGGGAACGAAATGAAATTTGACTGAAGCATTGTGGTGTACTGGTTAGAGCGTCTGCCTTGCATTCGGGAGGTCGTGGGTTCGAGTCGCCAGATACTTTAAAAATGGAACCCTTGCCTGACGAGCAAAGAATGGGTAGTGCTACGACTGATTGACCAGTGTCAGAATAATGTGACTGGGGGTATCATGTCTACTACGGTATGGTATTCCAGTGTGGCAGCAATATAAAGAAACCATTGAGTTCGCTGCCTCAAGTAGACATATCATCACATCACACACAAACACACAGATAAAAGTCCAGACTCAATTGTGCCTATAATCGTCGTGTATGACGACTGTCGTAGGCGGACGGTTTATAATCTTTATAAATACACACACACACACACACACACACACACACGAATTGAAATTTGTTGGGGTGGGATGTCACGATTCATAAGACACGTACAGGTAGATTTGCACCAGACGTGAGAATCATGGCTCTTATGGTGGTATGTACCTACCATGGTATAGGCTACCATGGTATAGGTACACGCCATAAGAGCTACGATTCTCGCAGCTAGACTTGCACATACCGGTGCATACATACGCAGCGGCACAATCAAACATGAACTGTGCTCGCCCTATAGGTTTAACCTATTTCATATTATGTGACACTTTAACTTTGATGTCTATGGGGAAAATAATTAATGGTTTCTTACCTCAATGGGATAACACAAATGGGGACATAATCCGTAATAAGACTACTAGTTTAAACATAGGCTGTGAGCTAGTAGGAGAAACTTTTGTAGGGTATGATTTTCTGAAAGAACATACAGTAAGTTTCAAAATGAGACATGTGTGCCATCTGACATGTGTGCCGTTGGGGCTTTAGTGAGTTTTGGGGGAAAACGTTGCGTTTTTAGACAAAAATCGCCGAAATCTGGAATTATTTTTTAGAAAAATAATAAAATATATTAGAACCAATTTGAATTGACGGAATCTTTCTCGGAACGCATCTCTACGTGTCCCAAAATATAATTTGTGGATCCGATGCTTAAATATTGAGATTTTGGGTAAAAATGTTAAAAAATTGAATAAAATCGCTGATTTCTGTAATACATTGGGGATATTTAACTAAAAAATATAAAAATATCTAACACAATAGAAAAAAGAAATATTGTAACCTTTTTGGGCAGGGTAAGGTCCAGTGATTCAGTAGAAAAAAGTCCCAAACCGCATGATGTTTGGAAATGCCTTAATTTTGGGGCGAAAAATGTGTATTTTTGTCAAAAATCGCCTGAATCTGGAATTATTTTTTGAAATTAGTTTGAACATAAACTTATCAAACTGAAGCAATAGAATGTTGCACGGCATACATATTCAAGTTTTTCCTGACACATTATATAACACATGTGCTCAAATATTGGCATTTTAGGGCAAAATGTTGGAAAAAATGACAAAAATCACTGATTTCTGTAATCCATTGGGTTATTGGGTTAAAATATAGAAACAAATTTAATACAATTGAATAAGGACACATTGTAACATTTTTGGATAGACAAAGGTCCAATAATTAAGTAGAAAAAATTCCCGAACCGTATGATGCTTAAAAATGCCTTATCTTTTAGGCGAAAAATGTGTATTTTTGTCAAAAATCGACGGAATCTGGAATTATTTTTGAAAATAGTTTTAACATAAACTTATCAAATTGAAGTTATATAATGTTGCACAGCATACATATTCAAGTGTTTTCTTGCATCATATATAACATATCTGCTGAAATATGTTGGAAAAAAGGACCAAAATCACTATTTCTGCAATCCATTGCGGGTATGGGGTTAAAATCTAGAAAAATATATAATACTGGTACAATAGAAAATAGACTGTAAGCTAGTAGGAGTAACCCTCACCCCAAGGGGAATTTTTTACACCCTATTTTTCTGAAAGCCCATTATGTGTAGAGCATTTTGGAACATGTACGTGTACCAACTGGCGACTTGGACTTTATCACGTTACCGGTATTTCGAACATGATACATAGAGCTATATACAGTATACGTTATAAATAGAGAAATAGTATTGAGCGACGCTCTGCGTACGGCCACTGGGCCGACCCACAGATTTTGCGACACAACGGGACCGGTGGCCAGCTGTTGGCAAAGGTCCCCAGTACATGTGGCACTCGGTCGCTAGTCCATATTAAGAGAAAGGCTACCCGAGTTCGAGTTTCGAACATGGCACATAGAGCTATATACAGTTATATAGAAGGATATAGTGTTGAACAACCTTCGGCCGATGGCCGCTGGGCCGACACAGATTGGGTGACACAACGGGACTAGTGGGCAGCCGTCGGCAAAGGTCCCGGCAACGCGTGGCATTCAATCGCTAGGCTGTAGCAGGGGGGATGCTACCCGAGTTCGGGTCTCGAACCTCGTAACTTACCTAGAGATTTATACAGTATAGTTATGTATGTATAGAGGGAAATAGCATTGAGTAAACATCGGCTGATGGCCGTTGGACCGATCCACATATTTTATGACACAACGGGACTGGTGGCCAGTCGTCGGCAAAGGTCCCCGCTATGCGTGGTACATGGTGTCTAGGCCTTATCAGGGTGAGGGCTACCCGAGTTCGAGTCTCGAACATGGCACATAGAGCTATATACAGTTATATAGAAGGATATGGCGTTGAACAACCTTCGGCCGACGGCCGCTGGGCCGACACAGATTGGGTGACACAACGCAACGGGACTAGTGGGCAGCCGTTGGCAAAGGTCCCGGCAACGCATGGCATTCAATCGCTAGGCTGTATCAGTGGGGAGGCTACCCGAGTTCGGGTCTCGAAACTCGTTACTCTACTAGAGCTTTATGCAGTATAGTTATATATGTATAGAGAGAAATAGCGTTGAGCGACCATCGGCCGATGGCCGCTGGACCGATCCACATATTTTGTGACACAACGGGACCGGTGGCCAGCCGTCGGCAAAGGTCCCCGCTATGCGTGGTATATGGTCCCTAGGTCTTATCAAGGTGTGGGCTACCCGAGTTCGAGTCTTGAACATGTAACATAGAGTTATATACAGTTTAATAGAGGGAAATAGCGTTTATCGACCTTCGGCCGACAGCCGCTCGGCCGACCCACATATTTTATGACACAATGGGACCAGTGGCCAGCTGTCGGCAACGGTCCTCGCTACGCGTGGCACTCGGTCCCTATGACGTATCAGGGGGAAGGCTGCCTGAGTTCGTGTCTCAACAATGCCACATAGAGCTATATAGTACATAGCTTTGAACGACCCGCAGCCGACGGCCGCTGGGCCTACCCACAGGTATTGTGACCCAACGGGAACGGTGGTCAGCCGGCGGCAACGGTTCTCGCTATGCGTGGCACTCAATCCCTAGGTCGTTTCAGTGGGATGGCTTCCCGAGTTCGGGTCTCGAACATAGAACCTAGAGCTATATACAGTATAGTTATATAGAGAGAAATAGCCTTGAGCGACCCAATGCCGATGGCCCCTGGGCCGACCCACAGGTTTTGTGACTCAACGGCGTGGCACTCAGTCGCTAGACCGTATAAGGGGAGGGCTACCTGAGTTCGGGATGAGGGGGGGGGGGGGGTGTCTACAGCCAGCTCAAAAACTAGTAAATGACGTGTTGTATTGTTCGGGAGGTTCTGTCATGCCATTTTTTAACAAATTCTCATAAGGTATCAGCTAGAGCAGGCTTGTTTGAGCAAATAAAATGTCAGCCTGCCATGCACTCCTTGGAAAAATATGATGGGTCAATGGCAATATCGCCAGGTGAGAATAGGAATGTTCCATAGAAGAAAGACGGCACTTTTTTCTCTCATCTGGCGATATGTCGTTGTAACATGTATGTTTAAATTACTTTTTGAAGAAAACAATCCAGATTTCGTTTATGTTTTATTAAAAACACATTTTCCTCCAACAAAATAAAGCAGCATTTACCATCTTCTGATGGGTTTTCTGGTATATTATTGCACATTGGACTGCAAAAATGTTACAATATTTTTTTTCCCATTATTTCTATGCACTTTTAATTGTTTCCCAATACCTCAATGCATTACAGAAATCGGCGATTTTAGTCATTTTTTCAACATTTTGCCCTAAAATATAAATACTTGAGCATATATATTATATCTGATAAAATAAATGACTTGGATATGTATAGTGTGCAACATTTTATTGCTTCAATTTGATAAGTTTATGTTCAAACTATTTTCAAAAGATAATTGGAGATTCCGTTGATTTTTTACGGAAATACACATTTTTCGCCTGAAATTTAAGGCAATATTTTAAACATCATATGGTTCATGAATTTTTTCTACTTAATTATTAGACCTTTGTCTATCCAAAATGTTACAATATGTCTTTATTCTATTGTATTAATTTTTTTTTTTTTAATTTTAACCCAATACCCAAAATGGATTACAGAAATCAGTGAGTTTTGTCATTTTTTCCAACATTTTGCCCTAAAATGCCAATATTTGAGCACATATGTTATATATGATGCCAGGAAAAACTTGAATATATATGCTGTACAACATTTTATTGCTTCAATTTGATCAGTTTATGTTGAAACTAATTTTAAAAAATAATACCAGATTCCGGCGATTTTTGACAAAAATACACATTTTTCGCCCCAAAATTAAGGCATTTCCAAACATCATGCGGTTTGGAACTTTTTTCTTTTTAACCACTGGACCTTGCCCTGCCCAAAAAGGTTACAATATTTATTTTTTCTATTGTATTAGATATATTTCTAATTTTTAATTAAACACCCCCAATGTATTACAGAAATCAGCGATTTTATTCAATTTTTTAACATTTTTACCCAAAATCTCAATATTTAAGTATCGGATCCATAAATTATATAGTGGGACATGTAGAGATGCGTTCCGAGAAAGATTCCATCTATTCAAATTGGTTCTAACATATTCCATTCTTTTTCTAAAAAATAATTCCAGATTTTGGCGATTTTCGTCTAAAAACGCAACGTTTTCCCCCAAAACTCACTTAAGCCCCAACGCTCAGATGGCACACATGTCTCATTTTGAAGCTTAATGTATGTTCTTTCAGAAAATCATACCCTACAAAATTCCCCCTGGGGGTGGAGGGGGTCTACAGCCAGCTCAAGAACTAACATGGTTGTCCTTAATTGATGCGTAAACCCTCAAGACCAACACACGGTCAGTAAGCTTAAAAAAGAAGATCGACTAAAATTCTATAAACCTATGATTGTGATTAAAGATAGGCTTGCATGTACATAGTACACCTTGTCGTTGATTCGTATTATCACTTGTTTTTTGAATTTCTAAACGGAGCAATTATAACAAGGGAAATAACTGCCTTAAAAGTTTATCATTACCTTATCTAAATCGAAAACAATTGCGGTAATGGACAGATATTATTTCATTACAAAGTGAGAAAATTTTATATTAATCACTTTAAAAAAGCCATTATTCATGACGAAGCAACACAGTTGATTTTTATGTAATATGCCGTATAATCAAAGGTTAGGCAGACACTATGGTATTTAGCCCAGACACTATGGTATTTAGCCCAGACACTATGGTATTTACTATGGTATTTAGCCCAGACACTATGGTATTTAGCTCAGGCACTATGGTATTTAGCCCAGACACTATGGTATTTAGACCAGACATTATGGTATTTAGCCCAGACACTATGGTATTTAGCCCAGACACTATGGTATTTAGCCCAGACACTATGGTATTTAGCTCAGGCACTATGGTATTTAGCCCAGACACTATGGTATTTAGCCCAGACACTATGGTATTTAGCCCAGACACTATGGTATTTAGCCCAGACACTATAGTATTTAGCCCAGACACTATGGTATTTAGCCCAGACACTATGGTATTTAGCCCAGACACTATGGTATTAAGCCGGATTGCGTAGCAAATCTATGCTTATCGTTTGCCGATTTCCATCTGTCTGTCCGTCTACGCGATTTGACGTTTTGGTTAAATATTTTGGTAAACGTTTTTGTTTTCCTCATATCTCAATAATGAATTACAGAAAGCTTTGAAACTTGGCACATATGTTCATATACATTACTCAATGTTATATGACAAGAACCGAAACTTGTTCTTGTATTTTACCTGAATTATCTCCCTTTTTACTGAGATGTTTCAGTTAAAATGTTAACTTCGCAATCCGGCGTTCGCACAGCTATTGGTGCTTCACCTGATTTGGCGACGTTAGTTCCAAGCCAATGATATAACGTTCATATACACTTTCAGGATTATTTTATTCTCGAAAATATCTATCGCGGTAAACTGACATCTCAACTGTACTGTACTCTACAGTACTGTAAATGACAAACTAATTTTCAAATTATAGTTAATTTTTTAAGCTTGAACGTTTCCAAATTATAAATATACATTAATAGTTCTTTTCTGAAAAAAGAAAAAAGTACATGCAGTTCCGGCAGTGAAAATAATATATATTTTTCAAAGTATGAAATATTCCTTTCCTTTCTTTATCATAAAATAAAAAATATATTTAACCTGAGCAGCACATGTTATTACTAATACTTATGATTAAGAAAGTCCAAAGTTTAATCCCACGTGTTTGAATCGGAATCATAAAGAAGAATAACGCCATATTTGACCATGGCGTTTTATAGTAATTGTTAAGGAAGTGTAAGCAATTAATATACGTTGGATCATATCAGTTCCGGTCATTAAGGTCACCGGAACTTGATAATTATACTACACCCTGCCTCCAGGAGAGACATATTTATGTGACGGCAATTTAAAGATATTACATTTTGACTGAGGTGTCATCAATTATCTCTGATTAAAAGCAGATAAACACTGACATATCTATCACTCAGTTGCTCCGTTCTAAGGGACACACAAAAAACGCAACCCACTACTATTCACATACAAACTTTGCGATCATCACATAAAAAAACTTAATTCACCAAATCATTTAAGCATAACTATTCGAAATCGAAATGGGGATCTACAGTCTACACATTATACTCTATTACTTCAAAATCAAACCGTGGAGCGCTGTGGTCTACTGGGAGAGCGTTGGACCCATGATCCAAAAGTCGTGAGTTTGGTTCCCGCCATTGCGTTGTGTCCCTGAGCAAGACACTTTATCTGCGTTGCTTAGTACTGGTTCTACACAGGAAGACATCGAGAGTGATTCAAATAAGTTCATAGTCTCAGCTTTCGTTACAATCGATGTAAAATAAATAAGTTTAAACTAAATAAAACCAAGCACTGCAGTGTGATTTCCATTGTAATGTTGGCAGGGCTTTTACCACCTAAAAATTGTGAAGTCTCCCGACCCTAGCCTGGTCATTTTGGTGGACGAAAAAAAGCGCGAAAACTGCCTAATTTGTGAAAAAAGTATTGAATACATGCATTGTTTTTGTGGGAGCAGGATAATATGAAACATTTTAGATAAACTTTCTTCTATGAACATATCCAGAACAAAACAGTATTGAACAAGTTAAGTGGCGGAAATGTGTTCCAAAATAAATTAAATAATCATCATGATATTAAATAATAAATAAAAGAAATAAATTAATAATAATAATTGTGAAGCAAATCGGCCACAGTTGTGAAAAAATTTACTTAAATAGTGAGTAAGTGTCAGGTGAACTTGAATAAGCATGATCAGTATAATTATGTATGCATACCTTTTTTTTTATGAGACTTCTCAGGATGATTCAATCTATTCCTATTTCCTAAATGTAAAAGCCTTCACTTAGCAGCAATGATCAGGTAGGAAGGAATAGGAATGAATTGTTTCATGTGATACTGAATGTTGCGTTGTAAACCTTCTCGCCTCTCACCGCTGCAGGTTCGAATCCCACTGGGAGCTCGAATTGTGAGGATGTGTCGATCCTTACGGATGGCGGGAGGTGTATAGTACTGGTTCTATAGGACTGGTTCTACCCAGGACAAGTGGGTGGTCTGCCTCCACCACCCAAAAAACAACCGTCATATATAACCTAACGTGTTGAAAATGACGTAAAACACAATATAAACAAACAAACAAACAAACAAACAAATCATTGCTGATGTGTCATTTGAAATAATCAGTTCGTTCCAAGTCACCACTCTCTACATCCCCTCTTGAAATTAAAATTGCGTCGAACGTCACTGACTGACGTAATCAGCATTGAAAATTGTCATAATGGTGACGTACTATTACGTCTACAGTACAGTAGGTGCTTCACTTTGTCTACAAAGAACAAAAAAGGTTTACGTTTGTGCTTTCTAGTAAAAGAAAGGATATTTCACTTACCGCCTTTGGTTTCGCAAAAACAATTTAAGGATAAAAAGGTAGGCAAATAATTATTATTTCATATAACTATTGTTTCAGGTGAATTTTATTATTAATAAGTGTAATTGAGACTTAAATGGCGCAGTGGGTCGTTAAATACAATTTGAACAAAAAGCAATTACAGTTCACACAATCTCAGACATTTATTACTATTAGGTAGGATGGTCAGCTCTTAGCCAGCATTCTTAGTCCTTTTGTCACATTGTATTTTCAATGAAATTGGAATGCTTTCAAGTGAAAATCACCGCATGTAGATCAATATAAAAAAAAAAAGATCTAGTAAACTAACTTACATATTCACGCAGTCACTTTTATTTAAACATAATCAAGCATTAAATCGTAGATTTTGTTGTTGCTGAACAGTGGCAAGCGTCGTTTTAAGTTAATAGACTAGAGCGATTAAATAATGTGTGTAGTACTCATACTGTTATGCGTTACAGACAGTGCACATCAGAGGAGTTTTCTAAACTCAATGCAAAATCAAAACATCTGCTCGAATGCTTCTACATCAAATTTGATTCATATTTTGGATTGTTTTTACATTTGTTGGTATTTCTAAATGAATCAATTTAACTTATACTTTTACTGCAATCAAAGACTGGTTATAGTTTTGCCCTTCACAAAGGTAGTACCTAGTACTGTGAGTGTAATGCCATTGATGGTCCTTGATTGGAAAATAAAAGTTATTCTATTCTATTTTAAGCCAGAGAACCAGGCTATTATTCTATTATTCTATCTTTATTCTATCTTTATTTTTTTAAATAATAAATATTGACGCATTCACTTTTATTTAAAGATTCACTTTTATTTAAACGTAATCAAGCATTAAATCGTGGATGTTGTTGTTTTTGAACAAATTAGATTGTAAAAAATAAATATGTTGAATTGAATGGACTGAGCCAGCGAAAACACTGAATAGAAGAGAAGATAATCGAAAACAAACTTAATTTACATGTATGTTATATTCAATGCACAAGACCTCGCTTCGCTCGGTGAAATTAGCTGTATAACGCTCGATGTAATTTCGGTGTTATTAGCTTTATTTTCATTCGAATAACACCTCGCTCCGCTCGGCGTTCATGTGAGGTTATAACGACGTGCTAGAAATATGATTCACCTGCACGGTGCACCGTTTTACTTGCACGATGCAACTTTACGGGCAGGTAACTCTAGCGGTTTGACGAAGATTTTATTGCCTTAGTATGGCAATTTCAGAAAATCAACAACGCGGTAACCGTAAGGCGAGCTTACGCTCGCGATTAACAATGATTTCCCAGTATGCAAGTTCTGTAGAAAAAATAACAGGACGTTGCGAGTTTAACAAAACAACAAAGATCGGCGTATGTCCCTAAGAAAATAAAAGACGCTTATGGGGCAATATGTATTTAAAGACAAAATAAGTAATGGCGCATTTTTCAATATTAGCAAACACATTCGTTCACAACGAATTATCGTTTAAACTGTAAAACTAGAATTGTGTTGCCATGATATGTATGTGGCTGTATTTGCGATTTTTTGTTACAAACAATATGGTTCAATGACTTGCAAAAACACAACTGTTTTCCAATTCCTTCCTACCATCAATTATTGGAGGCTGGATTGATTTGCCAAGAGATCTCACATAAGTTAACTTACAAATAGTCTTCCTCTATTCCAAATTATTTGAGTTGAATACAGACAACAGGCTATCACAGATTCATTGCACCCGAATAAAAACTAAATGTAACTCCCTAAACAAACACATGTTCGATAAAAAGTTGAATGAACGTCTTCTCTGTAAGTGTGGCGACACAGAAGGTACACAACAGGCCCTTACAATTTGCTCTAAATACACAAATCAGAGAGTGAACATGAGAAATAACTTGCTGCAATTTAACATCAAACCAGAGATCAACATTCTTTTGCACGGCAACCAAACATTAACACGTGATACAAACACGTATATTGTCTCAATCGTCCAAAACTATAGAGATTCAGATGTCGTATTGATAATATCATAATCACTCTTGAGAAATCTGTACGCAGCGAGCATAGAGCAGTGCATTATAATCAGATCGCAATCACACAAGCGTGTATTCGTGTCATATAAGCGCTATATTTCGTACTACACTACTGGTGTAGACGCTAACGTTTAGTACGGTGATTCCATCTACTCCGTAACACAACTGTAGATAGTTTCTAAGTGCTTTTGTTTAAGTAGTGGAAATGTTGTTGCACATGTACATTGATATGACTTTCACATTACCCATACAGCTTTGTTAATTGTTGTTCACAATTGTGATACTTTGATGATTTTATACATAATTTCTACAATTTATGAAAATGAAATAAAAATAACTAGATACAAATAACACAATTTACGAAACTGAAAAGATAAGCATGATTTTCGAGTATTAATTTAATAATTCCAAGTATAATGTTTTTGTTTGAAAATTGTCGGAGTTTCATGATAAGCTACACAAAATAAACACCGTCAAAGTTTGTTTATAAATTGCATTCAAACTTTTCGTACTATGCACTAACTTGTTCTCACAATTTACAGATTCCCCAGGAGTTTTACTGGTATGGTTAATAGGGAAATGTCGTGAAGCTAGATCTAGACTACAAAACACTAGCAAATGGCTTGGCTCTTGTCTGGCATAATCTGAGTCTTTGAACCAATCAACTATATAAACATGCATGTTTCGTATACAAAATGTTATACCGCTAGTCTTTTTCAATCTCGTGTATGCCTGAGCAGGTTTATTTGCAGATCACCTGATTTGGTAAATCATATGCGTCAGGCTGTAAAATAAAATGTTTTTTCGCCTTATTGTTTGCGCGTGTGTTTTGAAAGACTGCCCGAATAAGTAAATCCAGTGCTGCACACGCTACACATAAATGGTGTCTAGCCTGTGTGTACGCATGTGTATTTTAAGATCACTGGACTGGATAAGCTTTTTACTGCAAATGCTACACTTAAATGGTGTCTCTCCTCTATGCTTGCGCATGTGTCTTTTAGGATTACTTGACTGGATAAACCCTTTGCTGCAAATGCTACACTGAAATGGTGTCTCGCCTGTATGTTTGCGCATGTGTACTGTAAGACTATCTTGACGGGTGAACTCAAACGACACTAACCCAATAAAGTTGAGACCGCCTCACGCATTCCGGGCTACCAAGTTCAATTTCTGGTAGCCCTGTGGCCAAGATTTGTCGGACCCTGAGCAGGTTAAAAAGTCAAAATGATACTGAATTGATAAATTGAGATGATAATTGAAATGCTTGATAATAACTTAAAATTGCCATATGTCCCTTTAAAACTTCATCTCATGTTATAGCTGTAAGATAAGTAATTTATGTCAATTGGATAGTTGTACGATAGGTAATTTGTGTCAATTGGATAGTTGTACGATAGGTAATTTGTGTCAATTGGATAGTTGTACGATAGGTAATTTGTGTCAATTGGGTAGCTGTAAGATAGATGATTTACCTCAATTGGGTAGATGTAAGAAAGGTAAATTATGTCAATTGGGTAGCTGTAAGACAGGTTATTGATGTCAATTGTGTAGCTGTAACAAAGGTAATTTATGTCAATTGGGTAGCTGTAAGATAGGTAATGGATGTCATTTGGGTAGATGTAAGATAGAAAATTTGTGTCAATTGGGTAGCTGTTAAAAAGAGTATGATAATGGACCTTTGCAAAACGGCCGAGCACGACACATACGAAATATTGCAGTCTCGGTTTGATTGAGACTGTTCATGAGCGGTAGTGAGATAGATGATTTACCTCAATTGGGTAGATGTAAGAAAGGTAAATTATGTCTACTGGGTAGATATAAGACAGGTAATTGATGTCATTTGGGTAGATGTAAGATAGGTAATTTGTGTCAACAACAACAACAACATAAACTTTATTACTCTCAGGCATCAACATGGTGCAAACATGAGGAACATGTACAATACAATACAATACAAACAACATTATTAAACAGTGTAACTAATGACCGACATAAATAATATATTTCAATTTGTAATTATGGTCGAGAGTTGGGTGGGGGTAGTGGGGGTTGGGGCAAGAGGTAGGGGGGCAGTCACAATGATATTATAAATAATTACATGTCTACATAGAGACACATACTAGTATTTTGTAAACATGATATATATTCGGTACTCGTCTTATACTATTAATATTGTCTTCCTTTAGTGGTTTTCAAAACTACTTCTAGCGGCGACAATTGTGTCATCCTTATGGCATTTAATGAAATCCTCCTTTTCCCATCTTGTTACATTGTATCTCCCTTCTATCATAGTTGGTGAAGAAACCCCAGAAACATGGAGAACAAGGGAGAGTTATGTACATGTATGCGTAGAGTGAACAAAGAGGGGAAATAATGAAACAGAGGGTGAAACAATTGTAAACATAACAAAAAAATAATATGAACAAAAACAAATACAGTAATGGAATGGTATAGTAATTCTTTGTGCTAATGAATAAATAAATAAATGCAGCCTTTTATATGCAAATTAGATTACGTTCACTTAAAAGAGGCTAACTTTGACTTATCACACGGTTTGCACGGAATTTGTTTTCATGTTGGTAGAATACAAATTTATGAATGAGGGAACTTGTTTAGTAGTAAAGCGTGTGTTTCGAGATGTGATGTTTTGACGGACTTGTGGATCAAATTGTTGTGATTATAACAAGATCGGAGCAATTCGGGAGTTATTCACGTGCTTTATACACATGCTTTATGTAATAGAGGTAGACACTTGTGATCAGGACACTTCGTTATGGATATAACTTGGATTACATGAAGCTACATTTGTGTAAGTACCATTGCTTTCAATTAGCAGTTTCTTGAATGTTAACATGATTTTTTTTTTTTTTTTTTTTAAATAATATTAATAATATAATACCTTTTTTTTCTATAAAAATTACTAATACTATTTAAGCAATAAAATTATATTGAAATATTAGCACAAATGTCCCGTCAATAATACCAGAATGGTCTCCGTAACACAGAACGTGATCGTACGAAAACGATAGTATCTGGTTATCGTGATATTAATAACGGCCAGTCAAACAATTTTAAAGGTGGAAATATGTCCTTTATTTCATATCTTTCCTTCGAAAACGAAAGTAGGTAAGATATAAAAAGGAGGTTTTCACACCTTAAAACTATTTACACATATGAAGTGACAGGTAGTCTAATAATTATATTTAAGGTATTTACAGGGGAACACATTCGCGCGCATGTTCACATACAGGCAGTTAGCAATGTAACTTTTCTCTAATGAACGGTTTTTCAAATCATAGATATAAATTTACTTAGTTTAACAAGTGTTGATTCTGACCTCGATGTTAGTAGGGATTTAAAATAATGCAAGTTTGGATTCAAATATTGAGACTCAATAAATGTCTCCCTGGTTGTATTAAAATGACTACATTTAAGCAAGTAATGGTACTAGTCGGCGATTTCGGTGCTAGTGCATAAATGACATGTGCGATTTTGAACCAGGGTACCATCCCATCTGCCAGTTTCGATTGGGAATCGATGATTTGCGGTTCTAAATTTGAAAAGTATTTTGCAAAGAGAAATTGGTAAAATTTTGAAGTTGTTTTCGAGTTCTAGGCTTTCTTTAAAAATGCTATATGATAACCCTTTGTTAGATAGCGTTAACTGGTGATTCCAGTCTTGTTTGTATTGATCAATAAGTATCTGTTTAATGTTTTTGCTGATAAATTTATGTTGTATTGTGGATTGATGCTGCAACAGGTCATTTCTCCCTGTAGCGTTTAGGATGCGTTGTATATGTGCAATCCATTTGTATTCATGGTTTTGATTGTTTAACATAAGTTGGTAGATCATGTGGGAGTATTTACTTTGTTTACCTGTAATTATTCTATTCCAAAAGCCTAGCATGCTTAATGATTATAGAAATGGGATATCGTCCTAACTCGCCGTATAGCATATAAAGTGGAGAATTTTTTCTAGATTTTGTTATTTTCCTAAGGAAATCTTTATGCACTTTTTCTATAATATCAAGGTTTTCATAGCCCCATATCTCCGATCCATAAGTTAAGATGGGGACAATAGTATGATCAAATAGTTTTAAAGTTAGATCGATTGGTAAATCTCTCATATACAAAAGATGTAGTGCTTTAGTTGCTTGCTCTACAACATGCTTTCTGGCTGACAAAAAAGATCCATTGCTATTGAAAAGGGTTCCAAGATATTTGTATTTGTTAGTAATTTCAATTTGTATACCGCCTATATCGAAAGAGTAACGGGTTGTGTTTCTGGCTCCAAATATGACAATTTGAGTTTTGGATATATTTCCCTTTAACTTCCATAAATTACAGTAATCATGAAAGGCAGTTAGGCTATTTTGAAGATCTATTGGGGACTCGGATAGGATTATTGTGTCATCTGCATATAATAACACGAGTAGTTTGAGCCAATTGTGGGCATCCTGATGGTTATTTTTTTCAATACCTTGACTTCCACTTATTAGCAAATGTGATTCTAGATCATTTAAGAAGATTGAGAATAAAACCGGGGATAAATTTTCTCCTTGTCTTACACCCGTTTCACAAGGAAAAAAGTGGAGGTTACACCTCCTTGTGACACACAGGACTTAATATTTTGGTATATACTGTATATAACTTTAAACAATTTACCATTTATAGAAGTAGATAAGAGTTTTTGCACTAAACCCGTTCTCCAGACTTTATCAAAAGCTTGTGAGAAGTCCACAAAGGCACAGAATAACTTCTTTTTATTTTTTTTTAAGAATTTCAATAAGGGAATTAACGGCAAACATGTGATCAGCACATGAATAACCTTTGCTAAAGCCCACTTGATTTTCCTTAAGTAATCCATATTCATCGAGAAAGTTATTTAGTCTAGAGTTTAGAATGGAGGTAAACAGTTTCCCTAAACAGCTTAGTAGTGTTATTGGTCTATAGTTGCTTGGGTAATTTTTGTCACCTTTGTTTTTATATACTGCAAAAATTGTACCTTCCAGCCAGCTATTTGGCATGCAACCGGCATCTAATATTCGATTAAATAATAATGTATAGATTGGTAATAATATGTCTTTCGTAGATTTGATGAATTCGTTAAGTATTTTGTCCGAAGGACTTGGTGCTTTGGAGTTATTCAACTGGGATATGTTTTTAGCAATTTCGTGTTCAGTTATAATACAATTTAGCATCTCTTCTACATTTTCTAATAGTGCATCAGGTATGTTTATGCCTGGGTCTATTTCCGGGGCTGAGTTTACATTTTTGAAATATTCATATAATTTATTTAGGGATGGTGTTGTTGTTTTGGATTTAGATTTAATACTATTCAGGAACTTCCAGTATTGCTTTGGGTTAGCGAATTGTATTTGTCTTAATTTAGTCGTTTTATTGTGTTTATACTGGTTTATATATAGATTCATGGTGCGTTTGTACTGTTTACTAGCGTTATTTAATCTAGTTTTGTTCGTCTCGTGTTTTAGTTTTCTGTAACTTTCACGTGCGTCATTATAATTTTGTCTCGCTTGATGACATTTAGGGCCATACCACGGTCTGTTATTTGAGTGTGTGTAGCGTGTTGATTGTTTTGGTAGTGTTTTGTTAGCAGAGTTAGATAACAACTTCGTTATTTCATCATGGATGTGGTTTATGGAATCTGCTGTTTGTGGGTAGTTTTGTAATTTTAGCAATATTTCTTGTAAATGAGTTGAGTCAATATTATTTAGAAAATTATTTTTTCTGATCCTTGTTTCCACTTAGTTTTATTTGCATTTTCACAAGCATTATGTTCCGATTGTATTTTAAAATTGTTTGGCTTATACTTAAAAGACCATCGTAAAATAGAATGGCCATCAGAGAAAAGAGGGTCTTTATCAACAATTTCAAAATCAGTTATAAACTTAAAACAGTCGGCAGATGCAATAATATAATCAATAACAGATTTACCACGAAATGTATATTGACCTATATTTTTATCATTACCAACTCTACCATTAATAATAAACATATTGTTGTTTTTGCATATATCTATTAACACATATCCATTGGGGGTTTGTTTTGGTATCTTAAGACACTCTTTTAAGTGGAATGTTTAAGTTTTCTAAAATCGACGATTTGTTAAAAAAAGCATTAGTTTCGTCATCAAAATCAAACATATCAGCTAGGTAACTGTCAGCAGGAATAAAATCTGATAAATGTGACGTACGGGCATTGAGATCGGCAGATAATATAACAAATTTATGGATACTACACATATTAGTAATTTCATTTTCAAGACTGTTAATTTCATCTTCATTTAAAAATCTAGATCTCTCAGGGGGCACATATACAACACCGAGCATAATGTCTTCATTGTTGTTTGTCATTTGTTTACATATTTTTAACCAAGAAATATATTCACAGTCAGATGTAATAGGTTCAGTATTGCAAACGATATCATCCTTTATATAAATACCAACGCCACCAGATTTCCTGATGTATTCTTGCTGTCTGTGTTTACCTATAAATTGATAACCTGATATATCAACTATATCTGTACTGTCAAGGTTGGTTTCCATAACACACATGATATAATATTCACGTATCAGTTCAACAAATTCTGGGTAGTTAAGTCAATTGGGTAGCTGTAAGATAGATGATTTACCTCAATTGGGTAGATGTAAGAAAGGTAAATTATATCTATTGGGTAGATATAAGATAGGTAATTGATGTCATTTGGTTAGATGTAAGATTGGTAATTTATGTCAATTGCGTAGCCTTAAGAAAGGTAATTTATGTCAACTGTGTAGCTGTAAGAAATATAATTTATGTCAATTGGATAGCTGTAGAAATGTTAATTTATGTCATTTGGGTAGCTGTAAGACAGGTAATTGATGTCAATTGTGTAGCTGTAAGAAAGGTAATTTATGTCAATTGGGTAGCTGTAAGATAGGTAATTTATGTCAACTGGGTAGCTGTAAGATAGGTGATTTATGTCAATTGGGTTGCTGTAAGATAGGTAATTTATGCTCTCAATATTGCATGAGTATAATGTTGTCTCTCAGTCACGCCCTGAAAGCTACACAATCCCGATAAAATAATACAATTTCAAGTATTTTAAACATAAGAACGCATATAGATGAAGTTCTTTGCTGGATGTGTTGTCTACATTTTTTTTAGGCTGGTATATTGTCGTAGCGTATATCTAGACATTTGCATAATAGGCGGGATAAACGCTTCGGTAACTTTGAATTGTACCACCCAGCGATTACGGGTATATAAACCTAAAAGTTTATATAGCAATTTGCTCAGATATCCGATAACTACAGACTGTTCAACTCGATGAGGATATTCAATGGCGTGCAATGTAACTATATACATGTTTGTAATGAACAAGTAAATGCGTAAATACATCACTATGTAGAGAATTATAAACACTTACCCGCGTATTCCACATATGTTCCATATATTGTATATACTTATTTCCTATAATATCCTTGAAATAATCCAAAACCACACACATAGTATACATGTATACATATACAGAGAGCGTGTATCGGTAGCCAATAGTGTGTAACGTGAAATACATGCTCAAGTGTTGACTCGGGATAGGGAGAAATTATTGTTTACAATGAGACACTTGAAGGATATTGTTCCAATTAATTATATATATGGAATTTTCTTTTGTTGGAAAACGACCAGCAATTTTATTTCTCGCAAATCGTAGTTTTTAGGATGTGGGGAAGGGAATAAACATGAAGGTCGCCCATCCGTCTATCCTTCAGTTACACGTTTCAATTCCGGAGGGTCTTGGGAAAATAATAAGAGTCAATTCGTAAAAAAAAAAGATCGTTCTTGCGTGCGAGCGTGTTTGTGGGTGCGTGCGTAAGCCGTGCTTGTATGCGTGCTTTTATGCACAGGTTCGTTAATATTTAAATCTGATGAATCTGAAAGGCATTTGAATACTCCATAAAAAGAAAAATCATAAAAAAAAATGTTTTAAAAAGTGCTAAGGCCCGGGCTAGAACCCCGTCCGCAACGGAGTAAGCATACTTAGACAGCGCGTTAACCTACTGCGCTACGGAGGCCGATTAACACTGTTGTATTAATTAGGTTACTTTACATAAATATGCTCAATCGCGAAGGACTCTGTGCTAATATCACGGTGGATAGACGTAACGGACCCTAGTTGTTCAAAACTGCGTTACCTTGATCCTGATTGCACTTGTAACGGACCCTGGCTGGTTAAAACAGAGGGAATCTGGACACTGGAGTCAAAAAGTTCGAAAATCGTATGTATAACAAAAAAACTTTGTGCGACGGAACTTTTGAATATCATATCCTTCAAAATATATTTTCTTTATGTACAACAAATGCAGAATTATTCCTAACAAGATGAAACACATTTACTCTTAACCGGTCGATACAAAATTGATGACTTTAAAAAGCCAAACTTCCATATGTCCTCTCTGACTGATTTAATGTGATCCCAAATTGGTTTGCAACTGCTGTTGTCTTTTATTAATAAAGATAACTGTTTAGCCTAAAAATCTGCAAATATTTACATCATGTCTAAATTTCAGACCACCGGACCCTGGTTGCTCTGTAAAAAATGCGTGAGATTCTGCGTTACGTGGTCCGATTAACTTTCATACCCCATCCAACCCCTTCTCCAAGAGGCGAAAACAGGGTTGGCTGGGGTATGAAATAAAACCTTAATTTGGGCTTTAAAAGTTTGCATATTTGGCACCGGATCCTGGTTGATAGATTGTTTTCTATATACCTTCAGATTAAAGAGAAAACGACGATCGGGACTTTGGCTCCACCAAAACAAACATTAAAAAAACATCGGTTGGTTGCATGGCGTTTTAAGTCATCTTCAGCACATTTTAGGTTATATATTATGGTCGATTTTTCCGTGGGGAAGGCAGTACCACCGACTTTTTCATAAGTAGGACAAATACTCCCAAAAACGAACCACAGCGTATCTGGGAATAAAACACGTTCATGGAGTTTGCCCCGGGACCACACTAGTAACGCTCTAGCTAAGCCCCTAACATATTAAAAACAAAATACATCAATGAATAAAAAATCAAATATTACAAGTAATACAAATGCAGCAATGTGAACAACTAATGACGTAGACTTTATACCTGAGTGTTGGCATAATGTAGCCTGACATGTCGTATAGAGAGGCAACCGTTATTGTAGCCAACAAATAAGATTATTTTTTATTTAGATATTTTGTTTAAATTAACTCTTAATGTACATTTATTCACAAATTAATATAATTGCGTAAAGTAATACATTGAACACCTCCTATAGAAAAGCTTAGCTTTTCGTTTATAATCTCCGAATACTTACGGAAAATGTCAATTACAAGTTTTACACTTTGAATTTGCAAGTTTTCATTATTTTATACATATAATGTAATTCTAGAGAAAGTTGTATTGAGAATGTTGCCACTTTTGTTTGTTAAAGCACTAGCGCATTTCGAGGGCAGCATCCTCATCGGAGTCATGCTGTGATTTGAAAAGGTTATCACATAACATTTAACTGAATGTTGTTTAAACGTTTATCAAGACATTATATTGAATATTTATAGCCGGTCGCCCCAAAGAAAGGAAGGATACATAAAAATCCGAGAAGCTGCCCTAATCTTACTAACGAATATATTTCCTTTGATTAGCAAATTGTTCCAAGAATAGACTCCGAAACACAGAACCGGTGTACATACCAATCCGACGGACAAGACTAAGAGAACATGTTTTACTCAATAATACACAATAGAAAATGACTTTCGACGATAAGGCTTCATCCGGGTCAAATCCAACGTGCTATCAACTAGACCACGCTAGCCCCTTTGAAGAGTACGAATTCCTCGCCGAAGTTTGGAGGGTCAAAACTCGTTAAATGTGAAAATCTTTAAAATATCTCAGCACATTGTTTTTTTCCATAAGATGACCCCGCACAAACCCCACCCAATTGAAAATGTCGCAGCTTTATCTTCCACCGCTGATATCAGACCGAGATATTTCGAACAGGGGAACATATCTAGTCGTTTTTTTAAAAATGTATATTTTCAACTACCGGCTAGGATCCTGTGTCAGAAGCAAACAGGATTCGGTGCCATTGCAATGCACAAACAACTTAATGCTTCTGGCAATCGGTAGATATTATTATGTATTGAATACATCCAATGGATGTTATGGCTGAACATACGTAATTCCAGATATAGCATATGCCAATAGCAGTCTCCGTTTTTGAAATAAACACAATTTTCTTAGAACTAGACGTACTTTTACGCGTCGGTGTGAAAACAGTGCGCGTTCTTTCACATCTAAAACACTGTTTTTATAACCCGTTCTTCATGAATTCAGACACACAAATGCATCTAGTGTTCCGTGGGTGTGATCATTTTTAAAAAGTGTCTTATTGTAAAGAAATATTAAATATGTTTTCACAGCACATCCAACAGTTTACGTGTTTTTACCCGCCAGTGTCCTTTACATGAACAACCAGGATCAAGGTAAAGCTGTTTTGAGCAGTCAGGGTCCGTTACGTCTGTCCATCGTGAATATAAACCATTGCTTTTCAACATATTGCTTTTCCAGGTCCGTAGCTTCACTGGGGCACACAGAGGCTGTTGCCTTGGTTGAATTTTGAGAATGTACATACTTTACATAAAAACAACTATATACTAGTATATAAGGACCCTGGGGGAAATGCAACACATTGGCAAAATCCAGGGTGGAGAGGGAACTTAATGCCACCGGACACCAACATAAGCGATATGCCTCGGTTAAATTACGGTTACGGTTTCATTTAAAATGACTTTAAAAATCATTGAACTTGATTAAAGAAAATTAAAGATTTAAATAAGTAAACTTACGAAAAGTTAATTACTAGTATTTGAACTTAATAGTTATACTTAAATTTTCGGTTTTTAGTTAACACTTACCCTGTCATACAGACGGAAGCTGATATCTTTCATATTTTCTTTGATTTTGAAATCTGATCAATCAGAATTTTAATGTTCAGATTGCCGATTCATACATTTTGTGTTGCAATTTTTTTGTTTCGTGAAAACATCGATATTGGGGCCCACCACGAAACATTGGGGTGTGGCATCCTCCGGTTCTTACGCCTATGTTTATGACTATATAGAAACTCTCCCTCTCTATCCCTCTCTCTCTCTCTCTCTCTCTCTCAATTCCTTCCACCCATCCTTTCTCCCCCCCCCCACTCTCTCTCTCCCTTTTTTCACTCTTGTATCTCCCTCCCTCCCTCCCACTCTCGTTCTTTCTTTCTTTCTTTCTTTCTATGTCTCTCTCTTTCTCTGTGTGTGTCTCTCTCTCTTTCTCTCTTTCCTTCTCCCCCTTTTTGACTCTTTATGTCTCTGTGTGTCTTTCTGTGTGTCTTTCTGTGTCTCTTTTCCCATTTTATTTTCAATTTCAAAATTTCAATTCATGCATCAATTAAGAGGAATTTATTTAAAATATGTTGATTAATAATCTACTAATATGTGTAAACCATGCATGTATAACTTCACATAACAAATACTATATCTCCATCTTTACCATTAGTTATGAGCCTCTACCAATATTCCAATTTTGATAAACAATGTCTCCCTTGTGTTTTGTGTCAATATACAGTACACACACACACACATAAAAATGGAGGATTATTTGTATAGATGCAACGGGATAGTTGGAAAGGGTCTTTGTTAAAAGGCCGCTACGTTTAATTATAGGTATTGTTTTGGATTATATATAAATATGGACTTATAATTTTGTTTGAGTAAGTACATCTTTAGCTTCATTTCAATTTCTAATGACTTGTATTTCCTATTAGATCTTTCTACTGAAGATTGGTCTCATCAGGTCTCATCAGTTCGGTGGTTAAATGCTAAAATCCGCTTTTTATACCCGTTATAAGACCAATGGTCGATTCACAAAGTACCCGAAGCGTCTCATACAGTACCGCCTTATCTCATTTATATTCAGTGAATTTAGGTAGTGCGCATGTTGTATATATGAACCCACACGTATACAGTAATCACTTGGTAGAACATGCATAATAACCGATTGATTTGTTCAGTTCTAATGTGCCTTTTATCGGAATTGTGTAGCTTTAAGAGTAGCATTGCAAATTAAATTTGGTAGATCGAAACAGTCTTCATTTTCAAACCAATGTAACATTACTGTTTTTTCCAGGGAAAGCAATAGCAATCTCGCGATCTTGCTCGCAACACGAGATTGTGGAAATGCGATTGAACCTACATATCTCCAGATCTTGTCCTTGTGTTTTCGAATAACATATCATCCGAGTTTCGTATTCTCGGCTTGCTATCCCGCATTCTTGCTATGTCTGGTATTATGAGAGATCATGAGATTTAGAGATGTTTAAACGGGATTTCGTACAAATTGACAATCAAATTTTACTTAATAAAATTAAACACGAATGCATTTTCATTCATTCTCTCTTCTGTATGAAATAAATGTCTTGTAATATTAACACAGTCATATTAATTGTATGTGTGTCATAATTTTAAACAGACGACAACAAGTACAAAATCATACTTACTTTTTTTAACTTAAAATCTATAAATACAACTTCCATTGGTCACACGTAATGCTGATGTGTTGTTATTGAAATCCTCGTGGTACTGCGTGGATTTTCCAGCAGTCAATGGATAACTGAGCGCTTAATGTATCTGTATTACATCGTTATGATATAGATAATCAGTTACTAAGTACTGCATACAATTAAGTATCGTTAAAGTTAATAATGCAGAGTATAATATATTACATATTAATGTTGAATGTATTTCGTTTTTTTTGGTATGTATTGAATTGAATAGAAAACTTTATGTTAAGAGGGCATCTCAGTTAGTTATTTCAGTCATCTCCGAGGCCCTTTTAGACTATTGGTGATTGATGTCTAGTCTCGGCCTGCCTATCTGTATCATGCATATGTCTTACTTGCTTGCAGATATCGATCTGGGCAGATTAGATCAAATAAAGCATTCGCTAACGATTAGTCGAATTTATTCGCGCGATTTCACTCTCGTAAAGTCGAAATTACACTTGTTGACGTCTGTTGCTGCTTCGCACAAGTTAAAACGAATAAAAAGACGTTTACTTAACTTCAAAACACGTTTTCTTTCTTCAGAGTCTCATGGCATAGAATCTCTCCAAGTCTCGCTAAATCAGAAGTAGACCGGGTGACCGAGGCTAGTGATAAACATGCTTCGTACGTGTTCGAACGCGACCGAACAGTAGAATGTACTGAACTAAAATGTTTATCAAATATACCGAAATAATATATTGATAGTGGGTAAATAGTATTTTGCTTTAAATAAGTGTCATTTAATTAATATATGGCTCGCTGAAGTCATTTAAAACGAGTCGGAATGATGTAAAACGTTGTGAGAGAGTGCGCGCGAATACTAGTTGAAATATTGCGCTTGTAAGACCAGGACGTTGAACTCTTAATGTAATTAATATAGGAGCATAACATGACTATACGATTAACAAACTGATTGAATTGTTTTCGATATTTGACTGCTTTATCATGTTTATGTTAGAGGTTTTACTACGTTTTTATTTTTTATGTATACTATCGCAAGTAAATGCAGAAATAATGCTAAATTCGTCATGATTAATTTTTGACCAATTTTGATATATCAAGTGCAGCATTAAACACAATTAATATTTATAAACTAGTAGACACATAGATTATGTAGATTCTCTACAATTGGGCAGCGTCGCATTAGTGTGGTATTCCGTGACTATCGTGACACGGAGCTCATTATATCGCAGGCGTACAAACTAAAGACAATTTTTTTATTTGAACCGAGGGTCTGCTAATTCAGAGGATTATCCGAACCGGTTTAAAAACAATAGGTCAATGTCACCAACTTGGCCACGGTTTCTGAGATATCTTAAGATATGGCCCATATTTTAATTTTGACAAATTCCTTACAATTACTGTACAACCAAATTAGGCAAAAAACAAGGAATTTAGCGAATATCATGTACTTCAAGATAATAAGATAAAACACATATGTCACCGTACTTGTTTTTGAGAAAATGGCAGTTTTATAAAAATGTATGGTATTGGAGCCAAAACACCAGGGGCGTACCTGGGCATACGCACTGACGCACGTGCATACAGGCTATTACATCAGCAAACAAATAAAAAAGGCTAAAAATGCGAAAAATGCAATAAAAACTGAAGGTATAGGGGGGTTAGGCACATTTGTGAATCCAAAACTCGATGGTGCGTATACCTAAATTAGCCCCAGGAACGCCCCTGAACACAAAGCTTTTTCTATAACTATTAAGTTCTAAATGCCCCTTTTTTATTTAAATGGATTCCACATGTGTAAAAATAGTATACATGCATCAATTCAGTATTTAACGTTTAATGTTAATTCTGTATGCAAAAGCTATAGCGTCCAAACAAATTAATCTCTCTTGCTGCATCAAAATACTGAAATTATACTTGATTTTAGTGTATCAACAAACAATTTTATTGTCTAAACGGCTAATTAGGTTCATAATATCAAATATTGTGAAAAATATATAAAAAATGAAAAATATTGCTTAGAGAGATATACGCGAAAAAGATGCGAATAAACAATTGTTGGACATGTCCTTAAGAATGCAAGAGTTATGAAGCGGACACAAAATAGGCCTTACTTCAGACATATAAGCAGTGAACGGCTTTCAGAGTGACCTTGATCTTGAAGATACAGGCTTGGGTGTTAGGTTCTGCAAATTGTATAAGATGAGTAAATGTCTTGACTAGCTGCGTACTGTAATTGTCTTCACTAGTTGAGTAAAGGTACCAAGCTATTCTGAAATCCTTCCATTCATAGACTTTTCTTTGGACACATGCATATACAAAGTGAATGACCTTCAGAGTGATCTTGACCTTTAAAATACTGACAGTTGGGTTCTGCGCATCGTCTTGATGAGATGAGTAGATGTGCCAAGATACTTCGAAATCCCTACGTGCGTGCAATATTTATGGAGCGGACAATAAATCGAAAAGACGGGCGAACGTAGGCCATTCATTATATCCCACCTAAGGAGAGCGACGCAATGCGACGGGACGCTACGTAACGCGTCGGGACGGGATGAGACAAAAGTGTTTTACGCGACGTGACGGGACGTTACGGACAACTTGATTACTATATAGACCCCACTTCGCTTTGTGAAAGCGGGGCATAACAACGAGTATGAGAGTGGACCTTTGGAAACGGCCGAACACGACACATACGAAATATTGCAGTCTCGGTTTGATTGAGACTGTTCATGAACGGTAGTGAAATATGCTAGCTACCGCTCACGCCCTCTAGCCCCGTGTTAAGTCGGATATGGGTCATGTTGTACAAAAAAACCTACAATACGTTTATTCTTAAGTTAAAATAAAATACCTTGCACCATTTTCCTTAAAATCATTTGAAGCAAACAATAAAAGGTGGAAATAGTGCATGAACATTATATGTATTAGATATTTTAAAGAAAATATGTTTATTTGTTTAAATTTAACATATAGCAATAAAAGGTTTGACTTGCGATCCAAAATCATAAAACGGGTCCCGGATTACAATCACCATTGTTATAGCCCTTGCGATTTACTTTAAAGGTTGCTTTATTTTCATATTATTAAATCTCAAGCTGCTTCATTTTTCATCTGAAATTGTTCAGAATGTTATTATTAATAACAGTATGTATAAGTTTTATAAACAACCATGTCTGACTCGCATCCATCCCTATTTTTATCACGGGCCTACCTCCAACTCGCACTGTTTTTTTTGGGTTTTTTTCAACAATGAAGAATGTGTGAAACATTCAACAACTATCCTTATCAGACAAGAAACAAACAATAGAGTTAATTAAAACTATCACTGAATGTGATGAATACACCCACTTAAATTCTAAGTCAAACAAAGGGCCATAATTCAGTAATAAATTAGGCAATCACCAATGGGTGATGTAGAGGGACATAAGGCAATACGTTGAGTATATGAAGTTTAAGAACAACCCATTCTAAACTCTTTGATGAATGCAAGTAAGGAAAGCGACGTAACGCGACGGGATGCTACGTAACGCGACGGGACGGGTTGAGACAAAAGTGTGTTACGCGACGTGACGGGACGATACGGACAACGTGATTACTATATAGCCTCCACTTCGCTTTGTGAAAGAAGGGTATAAGAATACTTGTTATATTTTATTCGAGTTTTTATTTTATAAACTTATCAGCTACATGTACCTTATCAGCAGGAACTAAATCAAATGTGAAATGAAAGTCTTGGATTCCTGATTTCAAATTACGAAACAAAATCTAGGTCTTGGAGGAAGTAAATAGGTATTAACTGTATAAAGAAAATATGATTTTTTGCATATTTTTCCAAGTCAAACAGGAGTTCAGTTGCGCATATTCTCTACGACACAATTATATACTAAAATCCTCAAAGGATTTGGAGATCTTGAGCATGACATGTATCAATATCAATCATTAAATTCAATATACTTTGAAAAACATATGCCGATAACGCTTATCTATAATACTAAAATTAACAGTCATTACATGGCAATCCGGAGCATATCATATTCCTTAGTATGTTACTGTCTATGTTGAAGTCAGAAACTTTTTTGTTGTAATTAAACATAACATTTATAACTGCTTTTGTATACTTATTGCATTAGAATCGCTAACATGATTATCTAGAACAAGACTTTGTTTGTTAATACAATCATATATAATTATTGCCTTTTGATGAGGTCGATACATGGTTTTATCGACCCGAGAAAAGGCATATTGACCGAGGACGTACATGGTTTTATCGACCCGAGAAAAGTCATATTGACCGAGGACTACAAAACCATGTACGTCCTCGGTCAATATGACTCAATACGCCTTTTAAAACCATATATCGACCGAATTCAAAAGGCAACAATAGTTTTATTATAAAATCAAAAATTAAAGAAATTTACCGCCGTAAATGTTGCCGTTTTAGTATTATCGGCATCTTCATTTTCTATTATTTTCTTTTTTTCATCAGCTGTCAAAAAACAAACCTGTCGCTGAAATTTTGTTGATCCCGATGACTTCATTCTATTGTACATTCATACCTATTCACGTTCGCTCGCGCATTTTTATTTTAGCCACGCCTTTAAGTTAATACGAAAAGTCAATATACATTTCTCAGGTCAATACGTCTTTTTAGCTGGAATCATGTGACCAGCCTTGATCCAATAGAATTTCTTTAATTTTTTGATTTTATAATAAATACACTGATTACGGTAAAGTAGTTTCTAAACTGTCTGACATGATCAGACTCTTTGTCAATATGGGGTCACATAACAAACTGCATATAGCTTTGAATTGTGGAAGCAGTGTTATACTAAGAATCTGTACAAATCAGTATTGTATCTATTCCTCGTCGATCAACTTATTAATAAGTAAAAAGATGGACAGAGAAATGGGACACGAAAGCATAGATTGTGTTTTCCAGACTATTCGTAATTATTGACTTACACATGTACAAGTGGTTTACGCTTGACGTTTCTATAACGTCTACAACTATGAGACCTACCTTCAGGCTTTTAACTAGAAAAAAAATAAATGAATATAAGGGTATTTTTAATTATGTCCTTGCTGATGAATAGTATATGATAAGGGAGATCCTTTGGAAGCAACAAACACAACCAGAAGAATAAAATAGCAGAATCGGTTTTATTGAGTCTGTTCAAGAGAGATAATGGAAGAAGTATCACCTCTCACATCCTAAAACCGGCTTATTGGGTATTCTACTTTTCGTTGATCCCAAAGGACCAGCTAAAACAACACAACAGATTCGTAGCAAGTTTTTATCCTCTTTAACCGTAATAACCCTGCACTATGACTAGTTTTTATTTAAATATTGTAGTGGCATCACTATCATAAATTTCACAAAATAAATAGCAACATTATTAAAACTATGAAAGAACTGTAGAAAATGTTGGTACACATGTTGTAGATGAGGGGGATATCTATGCTCACGAAATCGAACTACAAAGATCGACCAGTTTATCCAATCTAGTATATGCCATAATATGGTGCATTTTAATGACATAAGCCAATCAACATTAACGGCTAGATTAGACATACATTACACCTTCTACCATTAACAGTTGAATTAATTGTAGAATTGCAAGATAAACAATTGCAACAACTGCACCTCTGCAATAATTTCATGAAATCACAACATCGAAATCTTGATAACAAAAAATCGAATTAATGATATACAAAATGAACTGTTTTTTTTATATCAAGAATTCTACCTTTTGATATCGATAAATCGATTTCGCAAAAAAATCTGAATAAATCATTAATCGGCAACTCCATATACGTTGTGGTGGCGTGCGTGCCTCTAAATTTTAATAATACTGTTTTAAGACGCGGCTGTGGTATACTTCTCCTTTACCTGAACGCTTATAGTCACAATACTATTTTACTCTCAATGTTTCAGTCGTTGAATGGTAGACGTTCGTTGACTCTCCTCACGGCTGATTATCGGACTCTCCTCAGAGTCAGGGGCGGTACCTAGTTTATGGGAGGAGCTAACGCTTTGTCATTGCTTCAGTTTTATTAATCCGTTTTAAAAACGATATATACAGTTAGCTTTTACCTCATAATAAATCGAAATTTAAAGAAAAAAAATCGATATTTAAAAGAAAAAAAGTATTTATTTCAAAACAACAACAACCGGTGTCACCACATGAACGGCAAACACAAGATGGCGGCGCCCATGTCGCTGCAAAAATACACCACGTATCAGCTTGTGGAAGAGTTCATTGAACAATATGAGGCATACAATCATCTAAAATATGTTATGGTTAGGGGCAATACAAAATTTCCGAAAGAATTGTCTGCGACGTTTGGTAGGTCTATAAATGAAATATAACGATCGTATATATTCCCGTGGTTGCACGTGGGTGGGGTAATACAATTATTAATCATTATCTGCAACCAAGAATTTATCCATAATTTTATGGATAAATCCTTTCTGCAATCTGAAATGTAGGCTTGACTGTTACACATAGGAAAGTGGTAAAGAAGCGATAAAGAAGGCCAAATGTTTTGGAAATAGAACTTTTATCCATAGAGGACGCTGTCTCACTTAAAAGTGAAGCGCCCAGTCTGATATGAAACTGCAGCAGTCAGTGGCGAGGAGGTTAACATTTTTTAAAGAGGGTAGTCGGATGGATCGAAAAACTTATTTCCAGTCGAGCCCTCGGCATTTGTGTATTTACGGCATCCAGTCTAGGATAGTACTGTTACTGCCACTGAGTTTCGTCGGTGTGTTCTTGGGCAAGACACTTTCCCTTAGCCTCATCCGTCGGATGGGGATGTAAACCGGGCGGTCCCGTGTATCGGTCTATTCTCCGAGCACGTTATAGAACCATAGGAATCTATTCGATAATAAGAGTAGGGCACGGTTCCCGGATTCCTATGTATCCTGCCCCTCTCTCTGGGGCGGCTGTAAATAACCTATATTGTGTTGGTGAGCCGTTAAACAACATTCAATACTGTTCTGTTACAGTACCCAATTGGGTAATCACCCAGCACTGAACACCAGTTGGGAAATCAACTGCAGTCGGGAAGCAAACCCGGACCGCTGGTATGACAGTACTTCCCATCATTACACCACTGACTCCCCTCAAATGAAGCGTCTTTACCATCCCGGCCACATATGTAAAGCTAATATCGCCCTGTTGTTATCTGAGCAAAACATTTTTTTAAGCTTGTGAAGGGACGGTAATCTATGATAACTGATTCTAGCTGTGAAAATAATAGTGTAATAGGACTAGAAAAATTACACATAAATATTTAAGCACAAAGGGGATGAACTCGGGGACTCCTTGCATGTGAAGCGGACGCTCTACCGATGTCACCATAAAAGCTAGCTCTGTGGCGAGACAGTAGTAACGCGCTTATAAACCTATCTATTTTCATACACCCCAAGTCCCCATCTGAGTCCTACTAGAACAGCTCTTAATAAAGGACTGCCAGTTAACGACTATGTACAGTATGCTGGTTCGTCAAAACATGTTTTATTTACATCCATTGTTATCACTTGTTATTGTTCATTGTTGTTATTTAGAAAGAAATTTGAACTATCATGCAATGAATCTCTTTTGAATCAATTCCACTATCCACATTAACCCGGTTGGTTGTTTGGTTGAATAGTTGCTTTTGAGAACATTTAAGGCTATATTTGTGAATTACACCCACCTTTTCCTGGAAGAGTACTGTACCAGTACCATATACCTCATGCCATCGGTAAGACTTTACACTTTCTCCCAGTGGGATTCGAACAAGCAGTGATGAGCATTGAGAAAGTTTCAAATACAGCATCAATACCGGACATCGCGCAAGTCTGATCAGTTAACCTTACTTAGATGTGTGGAAAATAGACAAAACAGTCATGCCAACTTTAAGAAAGGATTTACCTTTTGATAACTTTTGTCAATAAAATATTACCTCCAAATCCCAATTTTATGCAAAATTTTATATAAAAACACCCATCCGCAGTGCATAATATATGCATGCATTTATCTATTCTCCTGATATATATTGGACACCGCTCAGGGTCAGGTTATATTTTACCACCTATCTGCAGGGTGTTTAGAGTCTTTTACGGATTTAGAGTCGGGTTCAACTGATGTATAAAAACCTACTACTTCAGTGTTTATAATGTTTACATTTATGTATCTAAACTTTTGGTATATATTGGACTCTTCTCAGATACAGGTTATATCAAACCACCCAACTCCAGGTTCTATAATCTATATATTTATGTATATATACCTTTGATATATATTGGATTCGTTTCGGAGTCGGGTTATATAAGACCACCCATCTCCAGAGTTTATAATCTATACATTTATGTATATATAACTTTGATTTATTTTGGGCTCTCCTCAGAGTGGTTATATAAAATCACCCATCTCCACAGTTTATACATTTATGTATATTCTTTTGATAAATATTGGACTCTCAGGGCTTTTTTACCTTATATAACAGAGGCCTGTAAAGGGCCTCTTCCCAACAGAAAATTGGACTGTTTTTTCCCAACTGTGGCAGAAATATTTCCCAATCGGAAAACAGCAGTCTCTCAGAATTTGAGAAAAAGCATGAATTCTGCAGTGTGTTTTTGTCTGCTAAGTAAATTCCGACTTGGAAAAGTTAATAATTATGGTATATAATGGATGACAATATAAATAAAGTATATTAATGTCATATTTACTTAATTTATGAAACCTTGTATTTTTCCCAAAATGAGAAATAAGCGCGTTCTTTTTTCCCAAAATGGACAGACCTGGGCCTCTTCCCAATTTTGTGGAAAAAAGCCCTGAAGTCTCTCCTCAGAGTCAGGTTATATAAAAAAAACAATCCAAGGTATATAATCTACAGATTTATATAGATATATACCTTTGATATATACTGCACTCTCCTCAGAGTCAGGTTAACCACCCATCTCCACATATATAATACAGGGTCTGTAATCTATACATTTATGTATATATACCTTTGATATATATTGGACTCTCCTCAGCGTCAGGTTATATATATATATAACCTTCCATATTCAGGGTCTGTAATCTGTACACGTATGTCTTTGTACCATTGATATATATTGGACTCTCCTCAGAGTCAGGTTATATAAATCGACCCATCTGCACAGTTTATAATCTATATATTTATGTTGTTCAAGTATATATACCTTTGATATATATTGGATTCTCCTCAGAGACAGGTTATACAAAACAACTTATATGCACATTCTCTTATCTACACATCTATGTATATATAACTTTGATAAATATTGGACTCTCCTCAGAGTTAGGTTATATTAGCCACCCATCTCCTAGATATATAATCTATACATTGATGAATATAAACTGTTCATATATATTGAACTCTCCTCAGATTCAGGTTATATAACCATCCATATCCAGGGTCTATAATCTTTACACTTATGTGTATGTACCTTTGATATATATTGGACTCTCCTCAGAGTCAGGTTATATAAAACCATCCATCTGCACAGTTTATAATCTACACTGTAAACATTTATGTATATATAACTTTGATATATATTGGACTCTCCTCAGAGTCGGGTTATATAAAACCACCCATCTCCATGGTCTATAAGCCATACATTTATGTCCCTAAACCTTTGATATATATTGGACTCTCCTCAGAGTCAGTTTCTATAAAACCACCCACTTCCATGGTCTATAAGTCATACATTTATGTCCCTAAACCTTTGATATATATATATTGGACTCTCCTCAGAGTCAGTTTATATAAAACCACCCATCTCCATGGTCTATAAGCCATACATTTATGTCCCTAAGCCTTTAATATATATTGGACTCTCCTCAGAGTCAGGTTATATAAAACCACCCACCTCCATGGTCTATAAGCCATACTTTTATTTCCCTAAACCTTTGATATATATTGGACTCTCCTCAGAGTCAGGTTATATAAAACCACCCATCTGCATAGTTCATAATCTATACATTTTTGGCGTTTATGTATATATACCTTTGATATATATTGGACTCTCCTCAGAGTCAGGTTATATAAAACCACCCACCTCCATGGTCTATAAGCCATACAGTTATGTCCCTAAGCCTTTGATATATATTGGACTCTCCTCAGAGTCAGATTATACAAAACCACCCACCTCCATGGTCTATAAGCCATACTTTTATTTCCCTTAACCTTTGATATATATTGGACTCTCCTCAGAGTCAGGTTATATAAAACCACCCATCTGCATAGTTCATAATCTATACATTTTTGGCGTTTATGTATATATACCTTTGATATATATTGGACTCTCCTCAGAGTCAGGTTATATAAAACCACCCACTTCCATGGTCTATTAGCCATACATTTATGTCCCTAAACCTTTGATATATATGACTCCTCAGAGTCAGGTTATATAAAACCACCCATATGCACAGTTTATAATCTATACATTTTTGTCATTTATGTATATATACTTTTGATATATATTGGACTCTCCTCAGATACAGGTTATACAAAACCACTCATCTACATATTCTACAATCTACACATTTATGTATATATAACTTTGATATATAGTGGACTCTCCTCAGAGTCGGGTTATATAAAACCACCCATATCCATGGTCTATAAGCCATACATTTATGTCCCTAAACCTTTGATATATATTGGACTCTCCTCAGAGTCCGGTTATATAAAACCACCCACTTCCATAAGCCTTTGATATATATTGGATTCTCCTCAGAGTCAGGTTATATAAAACCACCCAACTCCATGGTCTATAAGACATACAGTTATGTCCCTAAGCCTTTGATATATAGTGGACTCTCCAAGGAGTCAGGTTATATAAAAACACCCATCTCCATGGTCTATAAGACATACATTTATGTCCCTAAACTGTTGATATATATTGGACTCCTCAGAGTCAGGTTTAATAAAACTACCCATCTCCATTGTCTATAAGTCATACATTTATGTCCCTAAATCTTTGATGTATATTGGACTCTCCTCAGAGTCAGGTTATATAAAACCACCCATCTGCATAGTTGATAATCTATACATTTGTGTCGTTTATGTATATATACCTTTGATATATATTGGACTCTCCTCAGAGACAGGTTATACAAAACCACTCATCTATACATTATATAATCTTCACATTTATTTATATATAACTTTGATATATATTGGACTCTCCTCAGAGTCGGGTTATATAAAACCACCCACCTCCATGGTCTATAAGTCATACATTTATGTCCCTAAATCTTTGATGTATATTGGACTCTCTTCAGAGTCAGGTTATATAAAACCACCCATCTCCAGTCTGTACTCTGTACATGTATGTATATATACTTGTGATATATACTGGAATCTCGTCAGGGTCCGGTTAGATATAAACACTCATCTCCAGGTTCTATATGCTAAACGTTGATGGATATATTTTTGACACTGCTTTGGGTCAGGTTGTATAAACCCACCCATCTCCAGCGAGGGTCTATAATATATATTTACAGACCCATTGCCAGACCCATGGTCCATCTGTAATATATCCTTCAGTTTTCAGTTTTGATATATATATATGCCTTTGAGATGTTATATGTATCAGATGTTAGGTTAAATACAGAACTGATCATTGAAGATCAACTACAATTGCATTGAAGATCAACTACAATTGCATTGAAGATCAACTACAATTGCATTGAAGATCAACTACAATTGCATTGAAGATCAACTACAATTGCATTGAAGATCAACTACAATTGCATAAAAGTAAGTTTCAAAAAGAAATGGAAAATTAGCATTGGGAAAAGATGTCTAGAAACATTTTCTATTTTTGACGGGAAAGGTCGACATAAAAATAAATATATATATATTTATGTCTTTTCCAGACAAATTTCAAGTTCATTTCCACAAAGTGTTGTTTACTGGGGAAGGAATACCCTATATATCTCTAGGCACTCAGGTGAGGGAGTGCATGCATGGGCCTGATAGACATACTCAGTTCAGGAGAAGGTACCAGCAAACAAAGGTTAGTGGTCAAATCTCTCCCATCGGTCTGTTTTATTCAGTTTTTGACATGGTGTTCTTGTTATCACAATGTATCTGCATAATACTTCCTTTTTCTGTGATACCACTAAACGGCTTCTCTATTTTATACATTTATACGTAAGATTAGTAATGTTGTATTGAACAAATCCACATACCTGTATATGGTAAACATATGATTAAACACATGTTGACTTTACTAGGCTGCTTGCACAGAACATCAGTACACTGGGAAGAAGGGGAGAAAATGTATCCAGAACACGAAAAAACTAGGATGTACTGCAACAATGACTGTTACAGCAATGGTGGAGTTTCCAGAATTAACAGCAACAGGAGAATAAACCATTAAGGGCATGACAAGAAAGATCATAGACAAACATTAAACGCCACCGTCTCAATGGGCTTAAGGTAGGCGTCATCATAGGGTCCACAGCCTGTCCGGTCATCGTACAATTAAAGAGGAAAGCATAGTGGCGAACTGTAAAAGGGTCCACCACCAAGCGTGCAGTACGTTGCAAAATGAAAGGGTCATAAAAAATGACAGCAAGGTGTTCCTACTAAAAGAAGGTCAGTGAGAATGACCTCGAATTACGGGATGCCGAGTTGTCCGTCGTCCGTCCGTCGTTAACTTTTGTCTCGTTAAGCCGATAGGGCCTTCATTTGTCATCCAATCTTTACCAAAGTTTAACAGGTGTTAACATCAATGAAAGCTCGTACAAGTTCGAAAATCAGCCAGGGGAAATTTTAATAACTGCAGTCTGCTGTTGCCGGTAGCGGAAGTTAAAGTTTCCAAGAAATCAAGAAATGTGCGCATTTTTACAGATGTTGAATGGTGCTTAAAGATTCAGTTCTTTTTATTATGTTCTGAAAATGGTTTGGCGTAGGAACAGGGGTGGGGTGGGGGATCAGAGTATGTTAAAAGGGGCCAGGCACAGTATGTTTTGGCTCCCACTCCACCCCACTACCAAAAATAAACTGTGTCCCGAAATGTTTAAGTCTAGTTGCAAAAAAATGCATTCTAATAATTAAGAAACATATATATCGGTGAATAAAATACAGTTTTTAGTAGGAGTTTGGATGGTTGCTTAGTAATTAAATCACGAGTGCATTAGCACGATTGATTTAATTACTAACATCGGAACGATTCTAATTGATTCTAACACAACAATAACCCCATTTTTTACACTATGTTTTATCTCCGAGGTCAAGGTAATCAGGCGGCTATGTTTAGGCCATCCTTAAAAAATTGTTGGTTTGCAGTGCTCCTACCCAGAATTTTGAGGTAGGTAGGTGATTCTTTTTTTTCTTTGTTTTTGTTGCTTTATGTTTGAATACCATTTTTATATGTTAAAAAACATAAAACAGTTTACATCCTCACCCTCCAAGGCACTAAAACTAGGTTCACTATACACAAGGCAACATTAAACAACACCATGAAGATGTTTGTATAAAGGACAATGACTTCTTGTATTTTTAATATTGTCAGAATACTAATTTTATAATTATATTCTCTAAAAGTGCCTTCCAAAAAGACTGGGTGTTACTTAAAGCTGATATCCTGCCAACATCAGGGAAATTGTACAGAGAAATTTAGCCTACACCATTTCTAAGCCTAGTACTGATGTAACTTACATATATCTGCTACCATGTTATACTTTGTATAAATTTGTATTCTCACAGGCTTTATAGCCTATTGGAAATGTAAGTCACGAATGTAAGATTATGTTTATCATTATTCACATAACACACCTACGACGTGATAGTTTCACTTTATTAGTCTTTAATTTTGTAAATTCTCCTTATATACGGCGGCAAATTGTAAGACAAACCATGACGTCGTTTTGTTGTTTACATGACGTCACTACGTTAACGCGGCTGTAAATGCGTTTGCCCTACAATTATGCGACACCTTAAACCAAATTTAACGTTACTAACATTCATGTTATGAAGTAATGAAGTAAGATTTCAAATAATGATAAAAATTAAGGCGTCTGAACGTACTGTATGATAAACCATGCAAACAATTGGGTTTAAACTGTATACACACACAGTGATTCGGTCCTCATTTGAAACTGTAATACACTAGTGTATTACGAGAAATAAGTCATGGCTTTATTGCACTCCCAGAAACCATGTTATATGATAAACACAAATATCATACATATACACAACTAAACACATATCAACTGGAATTATTTTATTGTTTAAAATAAACAATAATGCCATAATTAAGAAACAAGACAGGAAAGAATACATACTTTAATCGAAATGTTATAAGTTCAAGGCCCGAGACACAGATTAAAATGCACATTTTATACTTCATAGTGACTAACCGATTATAACTGATGATTGATCGGTTACATCCAATCAATGGTAACCAATTATCCATTGTAAGTTTCAACAGATTGCCCATCACTAGTAACTGGCAGATGAATGATATAATTTGGATCGTGATACCTCATTTTTGCAGATTATAAGCACAATTTTGAAAAAATTATATACGCGTGTAATTTCAAATAGTTTTCAGTTTATGGAGCTAATTGCTCAATTTGGTGTCTGAATAGAAAATAGCTATTCTGTGGTCTAAACTGAATACACTGATGATATTTTATCTTTCTTCCACTATTTATGATTTTATCATTACCAACCTCCCAAGGTATATTATTATTGATACTATAACAACAGGTAAATAATGTGTATTTAAGAATTGATTCACTAGTTTTCGGTATTACTGGGATTTTAACGACGGTAATGGTTGGCAAATTTACCATAAATGCAAAGTGAATGGAAAATTTACCATGAATTTATTTATGGTAAAGTTGCCATTCATTACCACCGTTCAAACCCCAATATTTCTATTGCATTGACCTTAAATGAAACACGTTTATTTGCTGCATTTAAATTCCCAGTGAAATAACACTTTTACGTTTTGGGCAGAGTTAAAGCTAAAAAGGTATAGTTTATTCGTTTGACTAACTTGAGAACTGTCGTAAGTTGCTATAAAAAAGCATGCAAGGTTGGCCACGTCACTGTTACCAAGTATATAAAAGAATTAAATTCAATATTTCTATATTTTTACGGGTTAGGTAAAACATTTAAGATAGTTTAAATTTAGCAAGATGTGTCTCGGACTTCACGCACTTTAAACTAGCCTAATATTTTGCACAGCCTGTTGAAAGATCTAACTATTGAATTAAATCCTTAAAAAATCAATTCTTCGAGGGATTATAATCTAGTGTTTCATTGGCCTGACTCCAGTACATGCTTGTTAACATCCCTCTACTAGGAAATATTTTCCTTTTTGCAGTGTTATACAGTAGCTTCTTGAACATGTATTTTTTTAATGGTATATCAACTCATTGTCTAAGGTTATTTAAAGCCGCCCCAGGCAGAGGAGAAGGATATATAGGAATCATATAACCTTCAATACACGGGACTGCCCACTTTATGTCCGGCGCATCCTTTGCCGGGATAGTAAAGAGGTTGCATCTAAAACTTTCTTGTCTCTCAAGCTACAGGTTTGAATCCCACTGTAAGCTTGACTTGTCGAGTGAGAAAGTGTCAATAATCACGGACGGCTGGAGGTATACAGTACTGGTTCTACCCAAGAAAAAAATGGATCTGCTTCTACCACAAAGAAAAGACTGTCATATATAGCTTAACATGTGCTAAATGACGTAAACATAACACAGCATTCAAACAGTTTATGTCCACATCAAAAATACAAAGCTAAAAAATGAAATGCATTCCCATGGGCACATTGAACCACCCAGTGGTGCAAGTAAGATCTCTAGATTTAAAGTCTACCATGCTGTGTCACAACCGTTTCAGAAATTAAGACGTTTTAGACAAATGCTATCCATAGTGTTTGCTGAATCGGTTATAAAACTGTGTTTTGAAAACATGTGTTTTTGTTGTTGTTGTTTTTAATCTCTTTTATATTTTTCAGTGCCACTTCTGCCTTAATTAAGCTGCACCCTTAGATGTCCTGAATGTTCAGGAATGTCCAAGAAAAGAATATAGTATGTGTCGGTCTTCCATTGTTTGTGGTTGTTTATGACTGCGTTCTGCTTTAATAGTAGAACTCAGCATTAATAACCTGCAACGGATGGCTTGAACTTGCAACCGAACTAAAAAGGACTGGATATACATGTACCATTAATGAGGCGCAGTTATCTGTGGTTGATGGATACAATAGTGGGCTAAGTGATGTACCAAACAATCAATTTTGGCCAACGATCAGTTATTTAGTAATTGATATTAAGTTATGACATTCCACAAGAGATCATTGCAAAAAATATTAGCGCTGAAAACAAAAACAAAGCATAGAAGCTACTTAGTCAAAAATCCGTCGGATTACCACCATCTCAAAATAGTACAAAATAAACTCTTACATTTTTTCGCGTTCAATGCGGAGACGGATAAGCGAACCCGAGCTGCATTCGTCTAGTGAGATTGGTGAGAAGTGAGTGAGTTCAAGTACGTTACCCAGACATGATTTGATATTTTGTAGCGTATCCGTGGTTGAGAGGGTAAAGACGATCCATTGGAAACCATCTCAACGCTGCGGGTTCGAATCCCACTGGGAGCTCGACTTGTAAGTGTCGATTCTTATGGAAGACGGGAAGTATAAAGTATTTGTCTTACATCTTCTACCCAGGAATAAGTGAGTGGTCTGCTTCCACCACTAAAAAATGCTGACCATCATACATAGCCTAAAATGTGCTGGAAAATGACATTACACGCCAAACAAACAAAAATGATTTAAGTTTTATTTCAATTGCCCTTAACAAAAATGTTCTTGTCCGGTCCATGTGGTAAGTAGCATACACATCTATGGGTCCTTTATTCAAGGTCATGCAGTTTTCATTTCCAATCATACTCCTAAACCCCTTCTTTTTCTTTCAAGTAAAGAGCTAGGAACTTCATAAATCATAATTAGCTCTTAAAATAATGAGAGCAACCTAATTTGCCTATGTGTTTTCAACAGACCGTGTATTGCACATTAAATTGAAGTTTACAATTTCAGCTTGTTTATTCTGTAGCATGACCGTAAACACGTATATAAGGAGAGAAAGTTATCACGACATAGTAGACCACACTCAATTGTTCACACTGTCATCGGGCTTTTTCATGCAATAAAGGAAAGAGAGAGACTATACAACTTAGCATGAACACATACACACGCACGCACGCATGCACGCACACACACAATATATGTTAAGTGTATGTAATCTCTGATGTTGAAAACTGCATTAACTTATTTGTAATCTTTATTTTCTGGACCACAGTGTGGTTGCCAGGGTAGAATACAACAATACAACAACTGAAAACACACTGTCACAGGCAGAGGAGTAGGAGTCCTCCCCACACGCACACGCAATTCATAATCATTTTTGTATTTTTTTATCATACTCATTCCAGGTCTTTATCATGACACCGCATATGCAAACGTGGCTCCATCATAAATGGATTGTGTACAATAGAATTTGCAGCAACTCTGCAGTTCCGCAGATAAGAAGGCTCTAGGCCCATTCTCCATATTTATCTTTATATAAATGGAGGATGAGCCTGGCACGTTTATTCCTGTTAGGTGCCATATAACCTTTCATGTGTTGTTAAAACAGAATTCAGTTTATTTCTTGAGCTTTTGGAAGGTCTTTAGTGTAGGTTTGTATGTGTGTAAGTAAACATTAATTCACAAAAATGAAGAGAACTTATTGAACAAAGGCTAACATCTTATCGATAAAACAACATCTCCAGGATAGAGTTTACACTGAATATGCAGGCCTGCCAAAACGTTTTAACACAAAATCCAGAGATTTTTAACATTTAAGATTTAAAGCTTAAGAAGAACATTTTTAAATGAAAATTTGGAGCGAGCAACTTGATTTTCGCACTACTTTTTTTAAAATGCAAATTGCAATTAATACAAATTGATGCTTAGTTTGATAGTTATAGAAAGTATTAAGTAAGCATCGATATTCGATTAGAAAGATTTTAATTTCTACCACAAGTGTTTTTGTTTTTTTAAATGAAAGTGCACTTACTTTTCTAAACAGATGCGTTCTTAATGCAAATACAAGATCTTCATAACTGTTATACAAATTATAACCATCGTACACAGCAGCAGTTGATAAATGAATATAGTATAGACACTGAAGTTGTTCGGTTTATGTAACCTGACTCTGAGAAGAGTCCGATATATATCAGGAGTATAGAAATATAAATCGATATAGTATAGTATAGACATTGGAGTTGTTAGGTTTATGTAACCTGTCTCTGAGGAGAGTCTGATATATATCAGGAGTATGGATATATTTATGGATAGAGTATAGACACTGGTGTTGTTGGGTTTCATGTAACCTGACTGAGAAGAGTCCGATATATATCAGGACTATAGATATATACATGGATATAGGATATACACTAGGGTTGTTAGGTGTATGTAACCTGACTCTGAGGAGAATCCGATCTATATCAGGAGTATAGATATATACATGGATATAGTTTAGACACTGGAGTTGTTAGGTTTATGTAACCTGACTCTGAGGAGAGTCCGATATATTTCATGTGTATTGAAATATAAATGGATATAGTATAGACACTGGAGTTGTTAGGTTTATGTAACCTGACTCTGAGAAGAGTCCGATATATATCAGGAGTATAGATATATACATGGAGAGAGTATAGACACTGGACATGTTTGGTTTTATATAACCTGACTCTGAGGAGAGTCCGATATATTTCAGGTGTATAGAAATATAAATGGATATAGTATAGACACTGGAGTTGTTAGGTTTATGTAACCTGACTCTGAGGAGAGTCCGAAATATATCAGGAGTATAGAATATAAATGGATATAGTATAGACACTGGTGTTGTTAGGTTTATGTAACCTGACTCTGAGGAGAGTCCGAAATATATCCCAGACTAAATTATTTGCAGACGACAGCCTTCTTTACAAAGTCATTGAGAACTCAACCGACAGCCAGCTACTCCAAAGTGACCTCACCGCCTTAGAAACCTTGGAAGAAACTTGGCAGATGAGTTTTAACCCCAGTAAATGCACAGTACTGAGGATCATGCCCAACAACAAAAAGAAGGCCATACAGTCCAATTACCAACTCCATGGCCACACACTGGACGTAGAGGAGGCCAGCAAATACTTGGGAGTCACCATCAGCAACAACCTCTCATGGGACCGGCATATCCAGAACACAATTGGTAAAAGCAACCGAACTATTGGCTTCCTGAGAAGGAACTTAAAGGAAGGCACGCCTCCGGTCAAAGCAGCCTCGTACACCGCTATTGTTAGACTAACACTGGAATACGCCTCCACTGTCTGGGACCTATACCACCAGACCACTATCAAAGCACTAGAGCAGGTCCAACGCCGTGCCGCCCGCTATGTCTTCAATGACTACTCCAGCAAATCACCAGGATGTGTCACTAATATGCTGAAAGACCTCAACTGGGAATCGCTAGAGACCAGACGAAGACATAACCGACTATCCATGCTATACAGAATAGAGCACGGTACAGTTGACATCCCCTTGGAGAAGTACTTGCACGCCAGTGACACCCGTACAAGAGGACAGCACCGATTCTTCCAGGAGAGAATAACAGACACGGTCTACTACAATTCATTCTTCCCAAGAACGGTGAGAGATTGGAACACACTCCCGTCTACAGTGGTATCCTCGACCTCACTGGAAGAATTCAGATCACTCCTCTTTGTGTGATCTGCTCCTTCATGACGATAAAGACAGCAGTGTAAATAATTTTACCAATTTTAACTGTAGATAGTTTTTGGACTAGCTGTGCGCCATCAGCATGCCTAGTCACGGAGAGCTAATTACGATCTATGAAGATCCCAGCTCTTTACCTTGAAGAAGAAGAAGAAGATATCAGGATTATAGAATATAAATGGATAGAGTATAGACACTGGTGTTGTTAGGTTTATGTAACCTGACTCTGAGGAGAGTCCAAAATATGTCAGGAGTATAGGATATAAATGAATATAGTATAGACACTGGTGTTGTTAGGTTTATGTAACCTGACTCTGAGGAGAGTCCGAAATATATCGGGAGTATAGAATATAAATGGATACAGTATAGACACTGGAGTTGTTTGGTTTTATATAACCTGACTCTGAGGAGAGTCCGATATATTTCAGGTGTATAGAAATATAAATGGATATAGTATAGACACTGGAGTTGTTAGGTTTATGTAACCTGACTCTGAGGAGAGTCCGAAATATATCAGGAGTATAGATTATAAATGAATATAGTATAGACACTGGTGTTGTTAGGTTTATGTAACCTGACTCTGAGGAGAGTCTGCTTTATGTCAGGAGTATAGAATATAAATGGATATAGTATAGACACTGGTGTTGTTAGGTTTATGTAACCTGACTCTGAGGAGAGTCCGAAATATATCAGGAGTATAGTATATAAATGGATATAGTATAGACACTGGTGTTGTTAGATTTATGTAACCTGACTCTGAGGAGAGTCCAAAATATATCAGGAGTATAGAATATAAATGGATATAGTATAGACACTGGTGTTGTTAGGTATATGTAACCTGACTCTGAGGAGAGTCTGCTATATATCAGGAGTATAGAATATAAATGGATATAGTATAGACACTGGTGTTGTTAGGTTTATGTAACCTGACTCTGAGGAGAGTCCGAAATATATCAGGAGTATAGAATATAAATGGATATAGTATAGACACTGCAGTTGTTAGGTTTATGTAACCTGACTCTGAGGAGAGTCCGAAATATATCAGGAGTATATAATATAAATGAATATAGTATAGCCACTGGTGTTGTTAGGTTTATGTAACCTGACTCTGAGGAGAGTCCGAAATATATCAGGAGTATAGAATATAAATGGATACAGTATAGACACTGGAGTTGTTAGGTTTATGTAACCTGACTCTGAGGAGAGTCTGCTATATGTCAGGAGTATAGAATATAAATGGATATAGTATAGACACTGGTGTTGTTAAGTTTATGTAACCTGACTCTGAGGAGAGTCCAAAATATATCAGGAGTATAGAATATAAATGGGTATAGTATAGACACTGGTGTTGTTAGGTTTATGTAACCTGACTCTGAGGAGAGTCCGAAATATATCAGGAGTATAGTATATAAATGGATATAGTTTAGACACTGGAGTTGTTAGGTTTATGTAACCTGACTCTGAGGAGAGTCCGAAATATATCAGGAGTATAGAATATAAATGAATATAGTATAGACACTGGTGTTGTTAGGTTTATGTAACCTGACTCTGAGGAGAGTCCGAAATATATCAGGAGTATAGAATATAAATGGATATAGTATAGACACTGGTGTTGTTAGGTTTATGTAACCTGACTCTGAGGAGAGTCTGCTATATATCAGGAGTATAGAATATAAATGGATATAGTATAGACACTGGTGATGTTAGGTTTATGTAACCTGAGTCTGAGGAGAGTCGAAATATATCAGGAGTATAGAATATAAATGGATATAGTATAGACACTGCAGTTGTTAGGTTTATGTAACCTGACTCTGAGGAGAGTCCGAAATATATCAGGAGTATGGAATATAAATGAATATAGTATAGACACTGGTGTTGTTAGGTATATGTAACCTGACTCTGAGGAGAGTCTGCTATATATCAGGAGTATAGAATATAAATGGATATAGTATAGACACTGGTGTTGTTAGGTTTATGTAACCTGACTCTGAGGAGAGTCCGAAATATATCAGGAGTATAGAATATAAATGGATATAGTATAGACACTGCAGTTGTTAGGTTTATGTAACCTGACTCTGAGGAGAGTCCGAAATATATCAGGAGTATATAATATAAATGAATATAGTATAGCCACTGGTGTTGTTAGGTTTATGGTAACCTGACTCTGAGGAGAGTCGAATATATCAGGAGTATAGAATATAAATGGATACAGTATAGGACACTGGAGTTGTTAGGTTTATGTAACCTGACTCTGAGGAGAGTCAGCTATATGTCAGGAGTATAGAATATAAATGGATATAGTATAGACACTGGTGTTGTTAAGTTTATGTAACCTGACTCTGAGGAGAGTCCAAAATATATCAGGAGTATAGAATATAAATGGGTATAGTATAGACACTGGTGTTGTTAGGTTTATGTAACCTGACTCTGAGGAGAGTCCGAAATATATATGGAGTATAGTATATAAATGGATATAGTTTAGACACTGGAGTTGTTAGGTTTATGTAACCTGACTCTGAGGAGAGTCCGAAATATATCAGGAGTATAGAATATAAATGAATATAGTATAGACACTGGTGTTGTTAGGTTTATGTAACCTGACTCTGAGGAGAGTCCGAAAATATCAGGAGTATAGAATATAAATGGATATAGTATAGGACACTGGTGTTGTTAGGTTTATGTAACCTGACTCTGAGGAGAGTCTGCTATATATCAGGAGTATAGAATATAAATGGATATAGTATAGACACTGGTGATGTTAGGTTTATGTAACCTGAGTCTGAGGAGAGTCCGAAATATATCAGGAGTATAGAATATAAATGGATATAGTATAGACACTGCAGTTGTTAGGTTTATGTAACCTGACTCTGAGGAGAGTCCGAAATATATCAGGAGTATAGAATATAAATGAATATAGTATAGACACTGGTGTTGTTAGGTTTATGTAACCTGACTCTGAGGAGAGTCTGCTATATATCAGGAGTATAGAATATGAATGGGTATAGTATAGACACTGGTGTTGTTAGGTTTATGTAACCTGACTCTGAGGAGAGTCCGAAATATATCAGGAGTATAGAATATAAATGGGTATAGTATAGACACTGGTGTTGTTAGGTTTATGTAACCTGACTCTGAGGAGAGTCCGAAATATATCAGGAGTATAGTATATAAATGGATATAGTTTAGACACTGGAGTTGTTAGGTTTATGTAACCTGACTCTGAGGAGAGTCCGAAATATATCAGGAGTATAGAATATAAATGAATATAGTATAGACACTGGTGTTGTTAGGTTTATGTAACCTGACTCTGAGGAGAGTCCGAAATATATCAGGAGTATAGAATATAAATGGATATAGTATAGACACTGGTGTTGTTAGGTTTATGTAACCTGACTCTGAGGAGAGTCTGCTATATATCAGGAGTATAGAATATAAATGGATATAGTATAGACACTGGTGATGTTAGGTTTATGTAACCTGAGTCTGAGGAGAGTCCGAAATATATCAGGAGTATAGAATATAAATGGATATAGTATAGACACTGCAGTTGTTAGGTTTATGTAACCTGACTCTGAGGAGAGTCCGAAATATATCAGGAGTATGGAATATAAATGAATATAGTATAGACACTGGTGTTGTTAGGTATATGTAACCTGACTCTGAGGAGAGTCTGCTATATATCAGGAGTATAGAATATAAATGGATATAGTATAGACACTGGTGTTGTTAGGTTTATGTAACCTGACTCTGAGGAGAGTCCGAAATATATCAGGAGTATAGAATATAAATGGATATAGTATAGACACTGCAGTTGTTAGGTTTATGTAACCTGACTCTGAGGAGAGTCCGAAATATATCAGGAGTATATAATATAAATGAATATAGTATAGCCACTGGTGTTGTTAGGTTTATGTAACCTGACTCTGAGGAGAGTCCGAAATATATCAGGAGTATAGAATATAAATGGATACAGTATAGACACTGGAGTTGTTAGGTTTATGTAACCTGACTCTGAGGAGAGTCTGCTATATGTCAGGAGTATAGAATATAAATGGATATAGTATAGACACTGGTGTTGTTAAGTTTATGTAACCTGACTCTGAGGAGAGTCCAAAATATATCAGGAGTATAGAATATAAATGGGTATAGTATAGACACTGGTGTTGTTAGGTTTATGTAACCTGACTCTGAGGAGAGTCCGAAATATATCAGGAGTATAGTATATAAATGGATATAGTTTAGACACTGGAGTTGTTAGGTTTATGTAACCTGACTCTGAGGAGAGTCCGAAATATATCAGGAGTATAGAATATAAATGAATATAGTATAGACACTGGTGTTGTTAGGTTTATGTAACCTGACTCTGAGGAGAGTCCGAAATATATCAGGAGTATAGAATATAAATGGATATAGTATAGACACTGGTGTTGTTAGGTTTATGTAACCTGACTCTGAGGAGAGTCTGCTATATATCAGGAGTATAGAATATAAATGGATATAGTATAGACACTGGTGATGTTAGGTTTATGTAACCTGAGTCTGAGGAGAGTCCGAAATATATCAGGAGTATAGAATATAAATGGATATAGTATAGACACTGCAGTTGTTAGGTTTATGTAACCTGACTCTGAGGAGAGTCCGAAATATATCAGGAGTATAGAATATAAATGAATATAGTATAGACACTGGTGTTGTTAGGTTTATGTAACCTGACTCTGAGGAGAGTCTGCTATATATCAGGAGTATAGAATATAAATGGGTATAGTATAGACACTGGTGTTGTTAGGTTTATGTAACCTGACTCTGAGGAGAGTCCGAAATATATCAGGAGTATAGAATATAAATGAATATAGTATAGACACTGGTGTTGTTAGGTTTATGTAACCTGACTCTGAGGAGAGTCCGAAATATATCAGGAGTATAGAATATAAATGGATATATTATAGACACTGGAGTTGTTAGGTTTATGTAACCCGACTCTGAGGAGAGTCCGAAATATATCAGGAGTATAGAATATAAATGGATATAGTATAGACACTGGTGTTGTTAGGTTTGTGTAACCTGACTCTTAGGAGAGTCTGCTATATATCAGGAGTATAGAATATAAATGGATATAGTATAGACACTGGTGTTGTTAGGTTTATGTAACCTGACTCTGAGGAGAGTCCGAAATATATCAGGAGTATAGAATATAAATGGATATAGTATAGATACTGCAGTTGTTAGGTTTATGTAACCTGACTCTGAGGAGAGTCCGAAATATATCAGGAGTATATAATATAAATGAATATAGTATAGACACTGGTGCTGTTAGGTTTATGTAACCTGACTCTGAGGAGAGTCTGCTATATATCAGGAGTATAGAATATATATGGATATAGTATAGACACTGGTGTTGTTAGGTTTATGTAATCTGTCTATGAGGAGAGTCCGAAATATATCAGGAGTATAGAATATAAATGAATATAGTATAGACACTGGTGTTGTTAGGTTTATGTAACCTGACTCTGAGGAGAGTCCGAAATATATCAGGAGTATAGAATATAAATGGATATATTATAGACACTGGAGTTGTTAGGTTTATGTAACCCGACTCTGAGGAGAGTCCGAAATATATCAGGAGTATAGAATATAAATGGATATAGTATAGACACTGGTGTTGTTAGGTTTATGTAACCTGACTCTGAGGAGAGTCCGAAATATATCAGGAGTATAGAATATAAATGGATATAGTATAGACACTGGTGTTGTTAGCTTTATGTAACCTGACTCTGAGGAGAGTCCGAAATATATCAGGAGTATAGAATATAAATGGATAGCGTATAGACACTGGTGTTGTTAGGTTTATGTAACCTGACTCTGAGGAGAGACCGAAATATATCAGGAGTATAGAATATAAATGGATATAGTATAGACACTGGAGTTGTTAGGTTTATGTAACCTGATTCTGAGGAGAGTCCGAAATATATCAGGAGTATAGAATATAAATGGATAGAGTACAGACACTGGTGTTGTTAGGTTTATGTAATCTGACTCTGAGGAGAGTCCGAAATATATCAGGCAGGAGTATAGAATATAAATGGATTGAGTATAGACACTGGTGTTGTTAGGTTTATGTAACCTGACTCTGAGAAGAGTCCATTATATATCAGGAGTATAGATATATACATGGATATAGTATAGACACTGGAGTTGTTAGGTTTCATGTAACCTGACTCTGAGGAGAGTCCGATCTATATCAGGAGTATAGATATATACATCAATATAGTATAGATACTGTCGTTACTAGGTTTGATGTAGCCTGACTCTGAGGAGAGTCCTATATAAATCAGGATTATACATATATAAATGTATAGATTATAGACATGGACATAGCTTATAAAAAAAGTCCCATATCAATAATACTTATAGTTTTCAAGAAGTACAAATTTGTTTTTGATGTTTTGCTAGGATCAGCTGGTCATCAAGTGCAACATTACTGTGAAGTTTCATGAAAATCAGTCATGTAGTTTCAGAGGTGTAGTCGCTGCCATTGTTTACTATATAACTCTATGCAAACAAAGATGGCCTTTTGGCTGCCATTTTTGATGAGGAATCTAAATGATTTCCAAGGAGGACCAACATCATGTCATGCTGATCATTATAGGAAAAGTCCCTCATGAATATCACTTGTAGTTTTCAAGAAGTAGTCGCTACAATCTTGTTTTTTAAATATCTATTTTTAGCTGTTGCGGCCATCATGAATTTGTGGCCGACCTGTAATTTTGCTAGAATCAACTAGATAAAAAGAGCGACATTCCTGTGAAGTTGAAAATCCGTTATATAGTTTCAGAGGAGTAGTCACTATCATCTTTTAATATATAACTCTATGCAAACAAAGATGGTCGCTGGCAGCCATGTTAAATGTCGAATCAAAATTATTTTCGACAAGGACAAACATCTTGTCAAGCTGCTCATTTTAGAAAGAAAAAAACATATCAATATCTCTTATAGTTTGCAAGAAGTAGTCGCTACAAACTTGTTTTTAAGAATCTATTTTTAGTTGTGGCGGCCATCTTGAAATTCCGGCCGACTTGAAATTTTGCTATGTTTACTATACAGCAAGAGCAACATTTCTGTAAAGTTACATGAAAATACGTTAAATAGTTTGAGGAGTAGTCGCTACAAGTTTTTACTATATTAACTCTATGTATCGAAGATGGCCGCTGGCAGCCTTGTTTATCTCCGTTCGAAAAAGACGAACATCATGTCATGCTGATCCTTTTAGAAAAGGGCCCATATCAATATCGCTTATAGTTTTCAAGGAGTAGGCTCTACAATCTTGTTTTTTAATCTGTGTTTGGCTTTGGCGGCCTCGATACTGGATTTCATATCAACGTGAATTTTTGCTAGGAACTAGACATCACGGGCAAAATTCCTTTACAGTTTCATGAAAACCCATCCAGTAGTTTCAGAGGAGTAGTCGCTACAAAACTAGAGGTCAATGACATTGAAGCTCTACTGACAGATTTTTGATAGCTAGATCAGCATTCCTGCAAACTTTCATGAAAATCCATCAAGTAGTTTCAGAGGAGTAGTCGCTTCAAGTTTTCATTATATAACTCTATGTTTAACATCAAATAAAAATATTTTTTAACAAGGATCAACACAATGTCATAGTGACCATTTTAGAAAAAATCCCATATCAATATCACTTATAGTTTTCAAGAAGTAGTCGCTACAAACTTGTATTTTGAAAATCTATTTCTAGCCATGGCGGCAATATTGAATTTCCGGCCGACCTGAAATTTTGCTGTGTTCAATTATACATCAAGAGCAACATTCCTGTGAAGTTTCATGAACATCCGTGGAGTAGTTACAGAGGAGTAGTCGCTACAAGTTTTAAGTGGATAACACTATGTAAACAAAGATGGCCGCTGACAGCCATGATTAACATCGAATCAAAATAATTTCCAACAAGAACCAACATCATGTCATGCTGATCATTTTAGAAAAAGTCCCATATCAATACCACTTATAGTTTTCAAGAAGTATATTCGTTTTTTGAAAATCTGTTTTTAGACGTGGCGGCCATCTTGAATTTCCGGTCGACGTGAAATTTGGCTAGGGTCAATTAGACATAAAGAGCAACATTCCTGTGAAGTTTCATGAACATCCGTCATGTAGTTTCAGAGGAGTAGTCGCTACAAGTTTTCATTATATAACTCTATGTAAACAAAGATGGCCGCTGGCGGCCATGTTTAACGTCGCATCAAAATAATGTTCGACAAGGATCAACATATTCAATACTGATCATTTTAGAAAAAATCCCATATCAATATCACTTATAGTTTTCAAGAAGTAGTCGCTACAAACTTGTATTTTGAAAATCTATTTTTAGCCATGGTGGCCATCTTGAATTTCCGGCCAACCTGAAATTTTGCTAAAATCAATTATACATCAAGAGCAACAATCCTGTGAAGTTTCATGAAAATCCGTTGAGTAGTTTTAGAGGAGTAGTCGCTACAAGTTTTTACTAAATAACTCTATGTAAACAAAGATGGCCGCTGGCAGCCATGTTAAAGGTCAAATCAAAACAATTTTCGACAAGGACCAACATCATGTCATGCTGATCATTTTAGAAAAAGTCCCATATCAATATCACTTAGAGTTTTCAAGAAGTAGTCGCTACAAAAATGATTTTTAAAAATCTATTTTTAGATCTGGTGGCCATCTTGGATTTCACATTAACATGAATTTTAGCTAGGATCAACTTGACTTCATGGGCAACATTTCTGTAAAGTTTCATGAAAATCCATTTAGTAGTTTCAGAGGAGTAGTCGCTACAAAAAAAGTTTACGGACAGACAGACGGACGGACGACGGACGCCGCACCACGGCATAAGCTCTACTAATCTCTGATCAGTAGAGCTAAAACAACAGTTTACGAACAGACGGACGGACGAAGGAACGACGGACACGGAACTACGGCATAGGCTCTTCTGATCGTTGACTGATCTTTGATCAGCTCTAGAGCTAAAAAGGACCCTACTATTATGGTACCTTACTATTATACTGGGTAAAGTTTACCGCAATTGAAAACAAGCTGTTATTTAACGTTGTCTTTTTCAAAATGTATTTTCATCTGTTTGTAGTATATTATCTCTATCTCAAGTGGATGGATTAACATCTACGCATACATATGCTGTCGCTGCGGTTCATACTAATTCCCATTCCAACATGAAAAAAACACCAACGCCGTGTTGCAATATCAGTCAGCTCCGCCCATTTTATTGCTCCACCCCTGACTCTGAGGAGAGTCCGATAATCAGGCCGAGAGGAGAGTCAACGAACGTCTACCGTCGTTGAATATGGATGGTAAGAGTTTCACTTTTCATGTAAACCAGTCACAGAATAAATTCAATACGAAGATCCAGTTGCTCTATCCATATTTGACAGCTATATATATATATATATATATATTAACATACATAATGTGCTAATGGTGGTAACTGTATGTAACTTTAAACGTCCGTTCGTCCTACATAGCGTGTGTGCGCAATTCTTCCTACAGCTACCATTCGAATGAAATGAATCTTGGTATACAGAAATGACATTTGAAGAACAGAAGTTGGACATTTTCATATCGTCAGGGCTTTCCTGCCTGATGATTTGTATTGAGTTTTTCTTATATATTGTATATATTCAATGAATTACTTCATGCGAGACTCCTCCTAAAACGAATCTTGGTATACAGCTCTGACCTGAAATCGGCGTACGCATATTGCCGGGGCTTTCCTATCTATTATGGTAAGTGAGTTACGCACCTTTTTGTCTTAGTTTATTTCTTATGTCCAACAAATATTGTGGGCGCAACTCCAATTACAGTTTCCTTTGGATTAAAATTAATCTTAGAATTCAGCTCTTACATTAGGCGAACATGCGCTATTGTCGGGGCTTTTCTGTTTAATGATTTTTCATTCAGTTATGAATACCTGTTTAACTTAATTTATTTCTTATATAATGCATATAGTGAATGCATTTTTGTGTGCGCAACTCTTCTCCGTGGCTTTCCTATCCGATATTTTATTCTAATAATCTTTGTTTATTTTTTATGAACTGCATATAGTTTACATCGGAAGGCAATGCAACTTTCTATACAGCACTGCCCTGAGATGGACATCCGCATATGAATTTAATTCGGTTTTACGGCGCACCAACACATAAAAGCCAAGCAGGAATGAACATGCCAGGCTTATCCTCCATTTACATCAAGATAATATATGGAGAATGAGCCTAGGACCTTCTAACATGCAGAACTGCAGACCTTTCTTTCTTGTTTATGTTTGTTATTTCCAATGGATCCCCTTTTTTGTATTTATTGGCATTCACAATAGCGTTTGTTTAGTGCTGTGTGGCGGCCGTAAAAAGTCGCCCCGACTACAACTACTTTACAATGTATTACTTTCTGATCCTTTGGGATCATCAAGCCCAGTCTGTGTGGCTTTAAAGTAGAATACCGCTTAAGCCGGTGCTAGTGGGCGTGAGAGGTGTTGCACATTATATTACCTCGCATGAATAGACTCGATTAAACAGAGTCTGCTACTTTTCTCTCATGTTTGTGTTTGTTGCTTCTACGGGATCCCCTTTTCAGTATTTATTAATTTCTTTAGATACAGGTGCGAGAATAATTGCTCTTATGGTTTGTACCTACCATAGAGCTACGATGCGATCCTCTATATCAGGATCAACCCATCAAGAGCGGTTTCTGAAGACATCAAGCAATGCCTGCATAGGCAACCGCCTTATTTCAATGGACTAAACCTTAAATATCAGGTGTGCGTGCATAATACTCACCAAAGAGAACACTATCTCGCCGATCAAGGCATTTTTTGTAAGACTCAGTTTCAACAGACATATCGTGTTTACCGTTTGAAATATCCCGCGCTGTGTCGTTCCGTATTTATTTGGTAACTTAAATCAACTGAGCTGGGCAACCGCGGTCCCTTAACACGAGAAGTAAGAGATGTAATATAAGAGAAGTATTGACATAATAGTAAATTGAATTTAATTGTTGTCAGTTTGGTGTTAGAATGCACAAGTAATGCTTTGGCAGAAAGTTTTTTTGCCTTCTTTTCATATAACAGTTACTACAGTTTTCATCGTTTATTAAAGATGCCAATTTTAGCTCAGAGCTACACAAATCTATGACGAATTTTGTTCATAGACGAGAGGCATTGCCAAAGAAGTATATGCGCAAAACATAGTACTCAAATGCCAAATTGTCGGAACCAATCATATTTATTCTGTAGAAGTCTCGTATAATATGTTTTGAAATATCTTAACATTGTATGGTTTAAGAAAATGTTGCCTTATAGAAGGCTCGAACAAATAGTAGACGTCTCTCTAACCGACTCTCTAACCGACTCTCTAGGCGCAGTTTGTTTGTTGCGGTATGACATAGTATACAACAAATGCCACGATCTGCAATCTGATTGGTTCCGATAATTTGGCATGTGAGCGATCTCAAAATATATCAATAATTATTTTACTCCTTTTTGATTGAGTAAACGTTACATACACTTGTTTCTTACTATTCTGTTAGTTGCTCTATGAAAACTACCTTAGATAACTGAAATTACATTAAATTTACATTTAGAACGAGTTTTGTTTACTTTTTTCGGCATACAGTTGTGCTAGGGTTTACAATGCGTACACTTTACATTTACAACTTGTACATATATGCCTTAATCGAAGTATAAAAACGGTAAATTACTTTATAGACACTGACGAACGTATCCTGCATCTAACCAGTTGGCAATACTAAATGCGTTTCAAACGGGTATTTAAAAACAATTTCGAAACAAGAAATGGCGTTTACGTATGTTTTCTTTAGTATGCATTTACTGCTATAACTTTAGAGTGAATCAGTCACATTCGTTTTCAACAAACAAAAAAACTTCTTTTTTGCAAATTCAAGTATATAATGTCCTCCTAAGGGAAGTAATTATCATAATGTAGAAAATACGACTCTATTTTTGTTCAATATGTCGATCCTTAGATCCTTATCAATGAAGTGTTTATATTTTTTAAAAGAAAACATTCATTGATAAAGATCTAAGGATTGAAATTAAATAGGAAACAAATAAAGTTTCAAACGAAACCACGGTAACGATTTCTTTTATCTCGCTAGGATTATTTTAAAGAGATATACGGCAATCTTGAATGTTTTTTAAACTGACGGCGTCTCGTTTGTTCTTCTACTGTACTTAACTTAGCATATTTGCAAACCATTGTCAGTAACTATTCGAATAGTTCAAATATTTGTTGGCGTATTACTAATTGTTGATTATATTGCAACAGTTGTATATTTTAAGCTAAGGTAGAATATCGAAGAATAATTGAAAAATCTAAATATTATTACCATTTGATTAATTACTTTAAATGATAAAATGCTACACCGCAAATGTGGTGAACTTCTTTTTGTTTACATTGTTTTAGTCATTTAATTCATATCTATACTACAGCGAAATTATTGTATAGTTGTTTATTTGTTGTAATATGTTTATCGACGGGTAATCAGGATGATTGAGTATGCGTGATAACAACTACCATACATACAAATAAGAATAAGGACGCTTTGTTATGCGTTAAACGAAGATACAGAATGTCTCGTTATGCGTGATACAGATGTACTGGATGTTTCGTTATGCGTGTTACAAATTAACTGATGTTTCGTTATGCCTGATACGAAGTTATAAGATGTTTCGTTATGCGTATGTTAATGACCCGTTCAATTTAAGGTCAACGTCACTTGAGGAACTTCTGTGTTGTTTTGAGCTGTATTGCTCAATATACAATTAAGATCCATGTTCGGTTGACTAGTGCATGCATTTTTTTGAGAAACAGAGCAAAACATGTAAACTTAACGTACAAACAACAAAGTAAATTATCGGTAAACTGCTGTATTGCAATGATTTGTTCTGTCCAGTATACAACTATGATCCAAGTTTAATTGATCTAGTGTAGTTCCAGAGAAACGAATCGTAACACTAACTTTTTCCGTAATATTGACACATTTAATGATTTTTAAGCGTCATTTTGTACACTCAAGTTTGTAGAACTATCTTGAATAATTACGCTGTAACCATATACCCGATCTAACGCATGCAGTTAAAGAGAAACATAAAAACAATGTACACGCAAACCTAACTTCGAGGACGTCGTCGTCAAAAGGTAACACAAGTCACATTTGTTCGTCGAAAACAGGAGGCAAAATACTACACGTTTGGTTTAAAGGCGTGCTATTATATATCTCTGTTGGTGTTTAGTGGTCTATTTTGAAAACGGACGTGTGACAAGTGGACGGACAGACAGAAAATAAACGTAGTAAGTAGAATACATTTTAAAAATCGGTGTTATAAATAAAGAAAGAATATAAACATACAATCTCCACAACGAAAGAAGTTGGCGTTTGGATAATATAATAACGCGTTTGTGCTCCAGATGGCTTACACACTGATATTGTGACAAGATATTCGTAGACCTCAATAAACGAGGCATAGCCATTATGTAATACACCAAACGATTACTTAAAATTGCTGTATGGATTAATGTTTAAAAACATACATCAAGCCCTAATTTTCAAGATTTATTTTTAACTCGGACATTGTCACACAATAGAATTGTAGAAGTATTCCTTCTATGGCTAATTATGTGCACATTGGTAAATAAAATGAAAATGCGGCATTCTGTATTATATGTTATCAGCAACAACGAGTATAATCATTCTTTATTCAGACTAAATATACACATTAAAGATACACTATCATTAAAGACTATAGCATAATATCACAAAGAATGTTTCACATCATTACGTGGTCCGAGTATTAACTTTCATACCCCATCCAGACCCTTCTCCAAGGAGCGAAAACGGGGTTGGCTGGGGTATGAAATAAAACCTTAATTTCGACTTAAAAATATTGTAAAATTAAAACAGGTAATAGGTAATTTTAAACACGTTATCGCATTTTTTTCAGTAAAACATGTTTTTAAACGTATTTTATTGTCGAAATACCCGTTATAAATTCCTGCTAATATAAGCTTTCCCATCGCTTAGTGGAATTAAGGCGGGACCACGTAATGATATCACAATGTTTCAAATATCACAACTGTATGTCTTATAAAGTATTTGGACTTTTAATTCTATAATAAAAACACTGACATGCTATATATGATAGAAACAGTATCGTTACCTATGGGAGCACATACATCCGCGTTAATAGTAAATGTTTATTATCGTCGTACAATACAGTGTTATGTTCTCGATGGAAATCGCATTGATTTTACTTGTCCAGCTTACAGTAAAATACCTTCAAAAGATGATACTGTTTATTTTGAATACATTAGAGGCGAGACATCAAATGACTGATACATATTTACAGCGTTTATTCGAGTACGTATATAAGTTGAACAGGAAATGTAGCGTTCACAGAACCAAAATCACGCACAGAAATCAAACAACAAATAAAAGGATAGATAAAAGGCAAGGTATATTACATAACGAACATAAAAGGGTTGACGATAAGGCTACCGCATTGGAACGGTCAGTGGCCGGAATGGCCAGCGGGGATTTAAACCCGGGTCTATGGTATAACAAACCTCACCATTACCATATTGTCAACCCAATAAAACCGGACAGTGTAATTAAAGAAATAATCGCGAAGATGCATTGTTTGACAAACTATATGAAGCATTAATAAGCGATATAGGTATAACACAATAATGACAAAGTATGTATGAATATAAAACAATAACAGACATATAGAAAGTACTCAACGACTTTAGTTCTATACAACTTATACATTCCCACCGCTGCGTTAAGCCTGTACGTTAAATGAACCCCATGTCTACAGCATACCAGTATCAATATCCTCTTCCTAAGTTGCAATGAATTACTTGTGTGACTGTATGCATATCACGAACAATATTGACCAGTTTCCATCATTTCCAATGCCATATATTTTATCAATCGGTACCTTTTGTAACCTGTGCGTAACGTTATACAACATATCACAAACAATTAAAGTTAATGTGTTTTGCGGCAACTTACTAACAACTGTACAAATGTATTTACCTTTTGATTTAACTCATGTCCACTGAAAGAAACGTTAACAGGAAACCCTGACATATGTCTTTGTAGTAACGTAGACTACCATTTTCACAATCTTGGAAAATATATGCTATATTTCATGTTAAACATCAATAAGTTTGTATTTTTTTTAACTATGCAACAATATGTTTGAGTACTAAGATATTAAAACGTTTTAATTTGTACACTTCCAGTTACATGTAACTGGTAAAACATGTATGCCTGACTGGAAACCGGTATCGTAGATTACGTATATTTACCGTAGATTACCAAACATTGCTATAATTCATAAAACTAGTTATGATAAAGAAGTAAAACGTTTTAAAAATACATGTGTATAGTAATATCATAGTCCATTGCATGAATACATATTACAACAATAACATTCAACATTATTTAATATTTATTAAAAATAACACTAAATGTTGTCAATGATTCGATGTTTTTAGTATAGCTTCATTTTAAATTGGAAGCAATCTTAATCAAAATTTTATATTTAATTTCAATTTATTATTTAAACTCATATTCCTTTTTGTAGGTTACATATGGTAATTACTTTGTAACTTGTAACTTAGCTCACATAATGGAATTAATCATGGATGTTTTTGGTAGAGTAAATAAATCAGTTCTCACATAAATCAATAAATGCATTGTAGTTTAGACAGTTGTTTAAAGACTAATAGTTTTACTTTGACCCTCATTTGACCCTTTATTATGAGAAATAATGTGTTTATATATTATCACATAACTTTGCAGAATTGTGCTACAGCCAGAGCATAAATATCATAATACTTACAGTAATAAATATGCAAATGAAGGCTAAATCGCGGTGTTTTGTTTTACGACCTTTTTGGTTCAGGTCGTTGTCGTTGTGCAATCGGAACTGCATCATGGTGAATACATGATTACCGACTTGGAACGGTCAGGAGGCAATGAACAGCGCAAACACGCGCACAAACTTATCAACCGATCAATAAAAAATCGACATAAAGTTGTTTTGAGACGGAATGATAACATAGAGTTTTATACCACGCAAGGTTACTTTACATATGCCACGTGGTCACTAAAGATTGATAAATCTTAAGGTCCTTTCAACTGAGTGATTTTGAAGGATAATACATGTTAATAAATATAACATGTTCTTAAAAAATCCCTATAGCTCAGTGGCTATAACGCCTGTTTGTAAATCAGAGGGTCGTTGACTCGAGAACTGAGAGTAGCAAACCTTTTTTTCTGTAAATGGTAATGCTACCTGTGTACATGTACGATGTGCAAAAGTCGACATCAGTGTCAGTGGATTTAAGGTTGGACAAAGCTGTAACAATATCATCATAGTTGCTAATCGTCTTATACAATAAAATGTACTGTTTAACATGTTTAAAAACTGTTAACTGTTTGTTTTTAATCGTGCAGAACTTGTTGATTTTGATTTGATAATTTCATCTATTATTACGCGTAAGCGCTTTGCGTTTTACGACCATCGTAATATCGTCCTACCATGGTGTTTACAAGTCGATAAGCGATGGTACGATGACGATGGTACGATGGTACAATGGCGGGAACGCAATGGTCTATCGTAGCATCGTCATCGTACCGTCGTACCATCGCCATCGTAACATCGCCATCGTATCATCGTGCCATTGTACCATCACAATTGTACTATCGCGCATCAATATGTAACGTCGAAACGCAATGGCACGATAGCTCTAACGGGACACCTTAGCTTTAAGTTGCACAACCGGTTTCGGGCGTAGCGGATCCTCTCATTGTAGACAAACTTCATGAAAATAATCAATATCAACTTGCCAACACCTATGCTCAAGCGTAGAACTGTTAGAAGAACAGGGGAAACATATCATCGTAAGGAACTTTGCAAGAGAAAATTACAAAACTAAATAAAACGGTGATATTTCCAGTCGTTTTGGAGAGAGGTTTCTCGTGTGTTTTATAGATCATCGTCACTGTCCTCTTTCGGATTGTTTGACAGTGTTGCTTTGGGGTTCTCTTCAATCAAGCTTAAACGCTGAATTTCACTCTGCTCACGCTCTAATAAAGCCTGCTGTTGGTGTTGAAGAATTTGCTCACATCGAGCTAGACGCTGCTCATTTTGAGTTTGATGCTGATTAAGCGTCTCTTTTATGATTTGCCCTAATTGATCTGATAACTTCCGCCCTATTTGATCTGATAGCATCTGCCCTAATTGTTCCATTTGAGTGTCCATTCTACTGAACATTGTTTCCTCCAGAGCAGAATTTTGAAATGTCATTAACTTCGGATTACCCAATGCCTCAAGGATATCGCATATGGGTGTAGCAATATACAAATTGTCGTTGGTCTTTCCTTCAAACAAGCCAATTGCGCGCAAGTCTACAGGATTAGAAGGAAACTCAACGAAAACTAAGGCTCCAGAATCGCCTTCTTGTCCAAATGGTCTATCATCTGAATATGACTGGATGACGATTTGATTGATAAGCGGAAATGCCCAGTTTGCAACTCTTACAGTATGGTCGCCTCTAGTTGTCATACCGTGAAATCTATACCGACCTTTTGTGAATCCCGACTTACTCCCAAACATAATTACATTCATACCTTCCAAAGATGGACTTGGAGTACAGATTTGTCCGGAGGTAAACCGAATATCTGCGTTACCTTGAAATGATACAAAACAATCAATTACAAATTAAATTCCAACAATATATATATTGCATATTTATGTAATTCTAAAATTGTGTTTTATTACGTTGTTTGCGTAAAATAAGTATAACGTAGCATGTACGCACCTGCAGAACTGGCATACTCTCCTGGAAAACTTCCATCTTCTGGCTTCCTGCGATTCATGGCAACAAGTGCAACCTCGATTCCGGCTCTGTTACCTTCTCCAGGTCTATATACTGCTTGTATTACATTTCCAAAGTATTCTTCATCTGCTTTCGTAGTATTTGGCTGGTACACCTTTGGACCCATCATGACACTCCATGTTTGCTCTTTTGCTAAATTCAAATCCGTTAAGCGATATAGTTCTTCATCACTAAGTATTACATGGGCACTTGTTAAACAACATACTTGATTTTGAACATTTAAGAAAGCTCCAAGAGTACCTACTCTGCAGCCACCTATTTGACAACCCATTTTTAACCGTTTCTGAATATCAGCTGGGCCACAGAACATGAAGCTACCTTCTCTCACATCAACTGGAAAATCATCCAGGTGTGTTTCAAATGGTTCTTCATTGATGGGAATATATCCTTTGAAGTCAACATAAAACACGATACATGCTTTTGGAATGGGATCTCCTTTACGTAACTCGTAATTTTCTGATTTAAAGGAACTTGCAGATATAATATTCAAATTGCTGTGATTGTTCATCAGACGTGTTGAATGCTTTTGTAAGCATGTTCTGAGCTTTGTTGATTCCTCCTTGGTAAAGAACTTATTTAGGCGTTTCTCGTATGCGGTTACATCTCTCCCTTCGCTACTATACTCATTGGCGTATCTTAATTTACAATTATATTCCGAAATATCTGAAAATGTTCCATTTTCAACTTTCACTACAAAGACGACGGTGTCAGCAGTATCTGCTTTGTAAGCAGCATACACACTGGTAATGCTATCGGACTTGGACTTGATGAATTTGCATATGCTATTACATATATCTTTAAACATGTCTGAATCAGAATTCCTCCACAGTATGCATGCTTGTATAAACTCTTGTCCGTTAGGTAGCTGTCCTTTATCTATGAGAGTCTTTGCAGCGGACGTTGATTTCTTCTTCAGACAGGTTTTCCAAGTCCAGATAACTATAAAAACATTAAAGGTACAACGAATTATAAAACAAACAATACCAATTAAAACATTTCTTTAAATTTAAAATATACATGCGCTTTACTATTGAGTGTTATTCTATTAATCTGTCAAACGTCCAGTGTTACACATATAATACGTATAGCCATATATTCACTAGTTGTTTATGGGAACGACGTATACGTATAGTTTTAGAAAATAGATTGAAACAAAGAAAGTTCAGAAACAGGTCATTATTAAATACAATATCAAAATAATTAAAAACACTTGGGTTGCAAAACAAGGTATCAAGCCGTATACACCGTTCGAATATTAAGATGTATGCACAGTAACATCGGGCATAATAGTTAAAAGTGGATCCCATGAAAACAAGTGAACACAGACAAGAGATAACAAACAGCAGACTCGGTTTAACTCAGATCCCATTGCAGCACATGAAGTGTTAGCCTGGGGTATTCGCATAATTTAGGCCTGTAACGAATTCACGTTTTTTTCGTAAACAATGCTCTAATTTAAAGTGCCATTTATTCTTTATAGCACACTGTTGGTCAATGTGTTACATTGTTCAAGCACTGACATGCTAAATTGTGAGTTTTGATTTGTGTTTACTCATATGGAAATGAGGGTATGGGTACAATGATTTGGCATATCAGTGTTTATGTTTTTAAAGGGAGCACTCAATCAAGAGACCAACTGTTTGCTGATAGATTCATGACCTTGACCTTTCTGTGAAGTTTGCGGTAGCTTACGGGTCAATTGTGATGAGAATATTTATTCTTTTTTAAAGGCAGAATATGCTTATTAACACATAAACTGAAACAATTTACGAAGAGTTCGGAAGCGTTACAGCTTAGAGAATTACGCTAACAGCTAAATTTAATAAATTTAAACTGTACACACTATGCCGAATAAATATGTTTGTACTAATTACGCTGTATCCCCTACACGCTGCGCCGACGCAAAACACAACACTGGAAGTATGTACATCCAAATAGTTTATTTGTAGCTCAGGTAATATTTATGCAAACACAAGAGTTAAAAAGTCAGTGTGCCGTTTTAACGAAGCGTAATTTTCTAATCAGTTGTCTCTATTAACGGCTGGGAACATCGGGGGATTTAATGCAAATTTGACGGGAATATTATACACAAATACTTGACACAAAATCTCTCTCATCTCCGTTAAGGTTACAATAAGGTTACAATAAGCATATTCTGACTTTAAGTTGTACCTAGATACGAATCACAACATTGCATTTACCTTTCAAAACATACACAACTCAATGCAAATATCAATGGCCGTTTTACACCTTCATGACAAATACTTTAAAGTGCAACACGGTATAAGCGGCATTCTATTAAAGACGTACAGTTTGGACTTGACGATCCAGAGGGACCAATAAGCTATACATATACCATTAGTGATTCGTAGTTGACGAGGCCTGTTTACAGCCGTCATACAGCACTAAACGAGCGCTAGTCTGATTGTCAAAACTGAAAAGGGGATCAATTGAAGTAACGTACACAAGCAATAGAGGAGCATAGCAGTCTCGGTTTTTATTAAGTCTGATATGTGTCTCACTATAATGGCGTGTGTACGGACAAGCTTCTAAGCAGATAAAATATATTTGCTAAGTACTTTATTTATTACATTACCTTATATTACCAACTAGGCAATCATATATTGAATTAAAACCATTTTAGGTGTAAGGATTTCACACAACATATTTTAGAAGGTAGGCAATTTCCTTATGTTAACAAGTTAGCGGCAGTTAAATACTGGTTTAGTTTTTAAAATGTGCTGATATACATGTAGAATGCGCTGGCATGGTTTTAATAATGTTGACCTTCGACTAAATAAGCTGCATGTAGTTAAAATGGCGTTCCACTATTTATCCGTTTTTGTTTGTATTTGTTCTTCTTCCAGAAATGCTTTCAAGGCGTCACCGAGAGTATCGTTCATTATATTCGTCCGTCGTTTGGGTCGTAAACCGGGCTGTATCAGGGTATTTATCTCATTATGTGAAAGACCCATATAAACATATTCAATAGGAACAGTATGAAACTGTATCCGAAGTTCTATTTATCCATTGTCTGTCTTTGAAACAATAGATTAAGAATTACTTAAGCAACTACCCTCTCCCTAGTCAGCGGACGATTTCCTCTTCGTTTAATTTGCCCGCTCACATAAGGCAGATCTTTCTTGCTATTTGAACTTTTAGACCGTGAGCCATACACTTTTTTGTTACCATCTCAAGGGACAAATTCTTACTAGTACCATGTTATTGAGTACCTTGTAGAGAAACAAAAAATCCATGATAGCAGTGTGAGCAGGGTAGCTGATTCCTGTTATTAGAGTTATCTCCCCCTTTTAAGCAAAAATCTTGTTTCTTTAAAAAATCGTTTTCGCTGAAACTAGAAGAGCTACAGGTCTAATATTTTGCATGTATTATACATTTAGGGTCCTCTACCAAGTAATTATAAAATGGTGACCACAGGGTCAAATATGGCCCAGCCCCGGGGGTAACATTTTTTCATACAGTTATATAGGAAATCTTTAAAAACAAATAATTTTCTCTAAAACTGTAAGAGCTAGAGGTCCCATATTATGCATGAAGCATAAGCTTATAGTCCACTAGAAAGTTTGTTAAAATGTTGACCCTGGGGTTATATCTGGCTCCGCCCAGGGGGTCATATATTTACCTAGAGTCATATAGAAACATCTTTAAAATCTCTTCTTTAAAACAAACAAAGCCAGAGGTCTACTATTTTGCATATTGTACAAGCTTATTGTTCTCTACCACTTTTGTTCAAATCGTGGCTCTGCCGGTTCTGGGGTTATTGAATTGAATTGGGTTTTAAGGCGCACCAACACATGAAAGGTTATATGGCGCCTAACAAGCATGAACATGCAAGGCTCATCCTCCATGTACATCGAGATAAAATATGGAGGATGGACCTAGGACCTTCTCACCCTGAACTGCATAGTTGCTGCAAATTCTATTGTAGACACTCCATTTACGCTGGAGCCACGTTTATCGTTTTTCTGCCACTGCTCTTAGTGATGTGAGCGAGATGGCACATGAAACAATGCAGGGGCATGATGAAGACCTTTAATGAGCATGGACAAAAAATGACAAAATAAATATGAATGAGGGTAGGCGGGTGGGTGGAGTCCTACCCCTCTGCATGTGACGGTGTGTTTGCAGTGGTTGTATTCTACCCCGGCAACCACACGGGTGGGGGGGTGGGTGGGGGGGGTGTTCTGGGGTTAAAGTTTTACAAAGAGTTATAAAGGAAAGTCCATAAAAATATTATTTTTCTGATACTACAAGAGCTAGAGGTCTAATACGATGCATGTAGCATAAGAGTATCGATATCTATCAATTTATTTTGTTCAAATGGTGATCTTATGGTCAAATTTCGCCCCGTCCCGGGGGTCACATATTTACATAGAGTTATGTAGGAACGTCTATAAACATCTTCTCTGAAACTACAAGAGCTAGAGGTGTAATAAGCTACATGTAGCTTACGATTATTGTCCTATACCAAATAATTTAAATGGTGTCCCTTGAATCAAGCCTGGAATCAAATTTGGCCCTGTCCCGGGGGTCACACTATAACATTGAATTATATAGGAATATATATTCAAACGGCTTCTCTGATACTTCAGAAGCTAAATAATAGTTTGCATGTACCATAGGCTTGTGATCCTCTACCTAGTTTGTTCAAATGGCGACGATGGGGTCAAATATGGCCACTACGGGGGTCACAGTTTTATAGATTTATATAAAGAAATTGTTGTTGTTTCTTAGAACATGAGAGCACTGAGTATTCTTAATTGTCCTGTTTTATCCCAAGGCATTAATTGCCAAGTTTATCAAAACAGCAATGAGCTGGGCATATATAAGGCTTCCAGGCATACATGAACTTGATGCTAACTTGCTAGATAAGAGAGACCGTTGTGAACCCAGCTTCTTGGATATAACCTTTATGACGGATTAACATTTAAGTTGTATGTATTTTAATGCAGTCATCCTGCTTGAGCGCAAACAGTCTGTTGATGCAGTGGATAGCACGGGGGACTTTAAATTCAGAGGATCCTGGTTCAAGCCACACCGGAGCCGGTGAATTTTGTCGGTGTGTTCTTGGGCAAGACACTTTTACCCTCATCCGTCGGATGGGGACGTAAACCAGGCGATCCCGTGTATCGCTTGTTGTTTTTCCTCCCATCATGTTAAAGAAACATAGGTGTCTATTCCTCAGTAGGGCAGGTTCCGAAATCCCTATATATACACACACCAAGCCCCCCAAATGTGTAATCATAATAAGTATTGCCATGACGCATACACCTAAAAAGAACTGTTGTTAAAAAAACACGTTAAACCGCACATTTCCTTTATCTAGAATCCTTTGGACTATGTGTCGTCTGTGCAATATATGTATATATCAGAACATGTTAATACTATTTATGTTGCAGTTACTTTGAGGAAGGCTTATACTTCCAGTTTTGCATGTGTCTCAACTTATCAGGCTTACTGAACACATATGTTCAATGCCATGAACATTGCTTAGTACTTAATTTCATCAATATAACACTCTCTTATTCATATTATAATATTATTTAAACCATGTAGAAAGGTTGTAAATTACTGATTCTTACAAGTTTACACATATATTGTAAAAACTATTAACTAAACTAAATGCATAAAAATGTGTCAATAGTGGGTGGGGTAAATTGACTTCTAATTTGAAGCAAAATAGAGATTTTAAACTGAATTCAGTGCTAAAAAAGAGCTTATTTACGCTTTATGTAACTCATTGAATTGTAATCTTAAGTGCATCTTTAAAAAGTACATCAATAATTATTCACACAAGCATGACGTTCAAAAATGAACATCAAAAACATATATGAAAGAGCTACAATGATAACCTATTAATGTTCGATTTTTTTTATATAAGCTACCTGTTCCAGATTGCTATCATGAAAAAATGTAATCTATATACATTGTTCTTTTCAAAAAGTGATTGTAGAATTTGTCCCTTGAGTTGGTAACAATATCGAAAATTTTGGGTCCTGGCTCAAGGCCTATTTAAACCAACAAATCATTGTATTATATTTTCTGAACGCCAAACGATAAACCTAAGTGATGTAACTCAGGAGTAGTAATAAATGCTGACCAGACCCTGAAAATTGATTCATACAATTGTTTCTGTCTGAATTTTTGCCGAACAGAAAATGGATTCAATCAAACGACTAAGAATCACATTCCTTCAAGGATTGCCAACTGTAACAGAAAGAAAGTTAGTCCAGACTGAGAGTTGAACCCATGACCCTCATTGTAATACTGTAGCAAATGAAGTAGTTCATGATTCATGATTTTACTAGTTTGTACTATAAATGAACCGTGAAAGATGCAACATTTGGACAAATAGTTTTTAATACATGAAAACTTCTAACTTTACTTAGATGACCCTTTATGACTCTCGGAATGAACGTTATTTATACACAGTACATGTTTATAAACATGTAAACCATCAGTATTTAAATTCATCAGTGATATTAAAAAAAAATTGTTTATCGCAAATGTAAAATCCATATATGGTGGACAGATTCAGCACGAAAAAAACGACAGATGGTCAGAACGAACAGACGACATTGTACATAAAAAAATATGAAATAACACCACTCGAAATAAAGAAGAGTCCACACTTTAACGGCATAAAACAACATTCTACGAGTTGGTCTAAATTGTGTATTATATGTGTCATACTTTATTGATGCATTATTTTGTCTCGCTTGTTTAAAAAGAAAAAATGTAAATTTTGAGTTTAGGTCACTTTGTCAAATACTGTATGAACTAGTTACTTCAAACATTGGTTATAGTTGTATCTTGATAACTCAACTCAAAATGATAGCAAATGGCTTCCAAACTGTTCTTGCCCGTTCATATTACAAAGCGATGCTTCAGATGGTGCTGTTTGGGCAGTTTTGTTGCAGCAGTTTAATGATGGTCTGTTTCCCATCGAATATCAGTAAAACGTTGTTGCAAAGAGAGAAGAATTATTCAGTTATTGAAGGATGTTTTAATTTGTTTGGGGTAAAGAGTTTCGGAAATATTTGTATGGACAACAGTTTATCATCCAAACGGATGGAACGGAGATGGTCATTGTACCTTTTCAAAGTAGAGTTGATCAAGGGATTTGAAAATGTTTGTGAAGACAATATGAGGCGACAGTGAGGTCAGGTTGGCCTACACAATATTATGTGAGAAATTGTCATACTATTTAAACGTTAAAAAACATATGTTGAGTTGCTGCAGTAGTCAATGCATGTATATATACTTACTTGACGAAAGATATATTTGGAAAGATGGAATAATTCAGTTGCTGATTGTATTGCGCTCTATAGTATGCACACTAGAAGACATTTTGAAAGTTGTTTAGATTTTGAATATCAATTAGGTTGACATCATACTTGTGGTATACATGCTCCATGTCACTTTGAATGGCATAGCTCGATAACGCAGTATATATACAACTGAGAATTTTATCAAGATATCGTTGGTAATTTTGAAATGAAAGAACTAGTTGAACGTATGTTCAAACTATAGGTTGACCAAAGGGACAGGTTAGAGTACATCTCAAAGCTTGATGCCGATAGTTGAACCATTGTAGGTTGGTTACAATTGCTCAGAGTGATTGAACGTACGTTCGTTCGAACCTAATAGTAAGTGATATATCAACCTAGTGAGCAGCGCAACGTACGCGGCTGAAACAAATATTAAGTTAACACATATGGTTTGAGTTATTCTCTGTTTCCTGCGAATTCATATATTTCGACATCGCAGTCGGAAGCATTTTGCGGATGAGCGTAGGTTCCGAACTATTTATATTGACAAAAGGATAGGTCATATAGGTGTTCAGCTCGACGTTTGATGCTGACACACTTTGCTATTTAGTGTTAGGGTTTGAAGGATAGTGACCAAACACTTTACTTCAGTTCGTATATATTATTATATAGTTGTAGAATCGAACGGATAAGTTCTCAACCAAATTCTTAAGTTACAAATCAACGTGATAACAACTCGTGTTTGGGGCTCAATGTCAATTATTGCGCTAGGAATCATTGATTTGAACAATTGTAGTTTCGGTATAAATATAACGCATGTAAATGAGAATAATTTAGTGTAATTATGTATATAGAGTGTTCAGCGTTTTATTTGTTGAAAATTATTGTCTTGAAACTTTGCCTTCATGGTTCAAATTAGATTAAATCTAGACTAAAATCAGTCAAAGGTTAATTTAGAACTCCAACTGACAATAGTAAAGCGGTCAGCCACTTATTAGCCCAAAGGTCACAGCAGTGCGATTTGAGTGACTCACATGAAAAGTCAAAGGTTAGTTATTTACATAATAGCTTGACTTGTAAAGAGAATTGTATGTACCATCTGCGTTGTAATTGTTTGTATACGCCTGTTTAGACGGGATGTATCATGTTGCGGCAATGTCCGTTAGTCCGTCTGTCCGTCTGTCCGTTAACTTTTAGTAGACTAGTTATTGAGCCGAGACTGCAATATTTGTTTGTATGTATCGTGTTCACGATTTCTAAATTTCTCTTTTCATACTTTTTATACTTTTCAAAATAGTATGTATACAACAGATATTTAGCATTAGCCAATACATACAACTAAAACAAGATACATAACACTCTGATTCATGTGTGTTGTATAATTTCCCTTTGAATAAAGTTTTACTCTCTGATTCATATCTTTTGATTGTTTTTCTTTGAATAGAAGGTTTCATCTGGAACTAAACATTGCCATTTACAAATGATTGTGGCTGATAACTTTCTACAGGTCTATAACAATGAAACTGTGTGCATATTTTAACACGATTCATTAAATGCATCTGGGAAAAAGCCGAATGAGGCATAACTCTCTGATTCATATATGTTTAATTGTTTTCCCTTTAACAAAGATCTAACCTGGAAACATTATCTTAGATTATGTAGAGGGAGAGGATACATATGGGAATCATGCCCTACTGTTCATTACAATAATAGTATGCTCGGCGTACGTAAGGAAAGGACACAAGGAAGAAAACAGATGGCGGCATGTAAGAAATAAATGTACTGTCTGTGTTGCTACAAACAACACGTATGTTAAGTATATGGTTAAGAAATGTGTTAACAGTACCATCAATGCATCATCAACTTTTTCGTCTGTAACAGATGGTACATGTAGCTTAAAGTAAGGCATATAAGCTTAACATGTCATCATACAATCAACTACTATTGTATCTCTGTACCTCAGTTTATTCAATATACTCATTGCAACGTCCGAAATCGAAACTTCCGAATTAGAGTCTCGTGATTGCTCCGATTGGATACTTTATTATTCATATTCACATCGATAACTATAATTACCAGCGTTATGATTATCTGCAGCGCAGGATACTTTCAGACCAAACAAACTTTGAAGAAATTTCCACTGTCAGTATCATGCGGTTATATTTATTGCCGAGTATAATTGAAGAAATAAAATATTTCCAGCGGGCTTATATTGTCCCAGATACCAGCTGGAAACATTTTATTTTTTATCTGACATGGATGTTTATGTATGTGACGTCAGAGGTCTTGTTTTTAAGACTATCTCAGTAACCAATCAGCACTGACTATTTTAATGAACTATGTTACAATTTAGTTTTACTATTTTCTCTCAATTGACGGTACTTTGTTAGCCTCATTTTGATTATCTGACAGCTGAATGAGTGGTAATCTGTGTCATATTAACATTTAAACAGCATATGTTTCATATTGATAAAAGTAGATACAAAAGTTAAAAAGGAAAAGTAGCAGTACCACAGTTAACCAGAAACACGTGCAAATGTATAGAAACAAACAAACATTAATTACAACGATAAATGAAAGGATGATATGGGATATCACAAACAAAACAGGGATTCGGCCGCTGGGGGTTTAAACGAATGGTCATAGTGATTGTTAGTAAGGTATGCACTCCTAGTGTTGGAAAATGTATGATAGTATTGCAATTGCATAACTATTTGCCAAACATGTTTTATCTCCCCTTGTTTTACCCTAACCTTAAAACACAAAACTTGATTGTTTTATAACTTTGCTTTTGTTTGTTATACTGGTTTCATCATCTCATACAAATTGAATACCACCATTTCCGAATGCTATTGCATGTCTAACGATAACTTACAGTTATCTATACAAATGCACTACCCCCACCCACTCCACACCCACCCTCCTAGAAAAATACAATAGGCTCGAAATAGATACTTAAAGAACTTATTTTTAACAACGTCAGGTTTATCAAATTGAATTAAAAACAATAGGTTATAAGAGACAATGCATACCGTGTGTTACCAATTCTTTGTTCACGCTTGGTTTGTCTTCCTCTGCCTTTGCAATATATGCATAACCGTGTCCTATATTCGATTCCGAATCATGAACCGGACTTTTATCAAAAGAGTCATCCATTGCTACAAATACAAAATAGTTAAAAAATCAACTTTTCTTCACAAAAACACATCGAATATAATAGAAACATCGTTATTTAATAACATATAATCAGTATATCAAGGGTTTTATGGGAAACTTTCAGAAAATGTACAGGAGTAGCAAATATAATCATATTTTTTATCACAAATGCATATAAAAACTCTATTCTCTGGCATGAAATAAAGAAAAGGTAGTCATTTATGATTGGATAAGAACACAATCATATGCGTATCTATGAGATATTGCAGAAATATAGACTGACAATAGTTTCGCGCTTAACATTTGAAGATGTGTATGGACTTTTTCAGACATTTGTTAGCATTTTTTTAAACATATTTTTCAGTTATTTGAAAAACAAATACATATTTAATGAAAACTATTTAGACAATATAGCTTTAGGCAGTACGTTTGTATTTTAAGGTTCATTTTGAGCAAACCTAAAAAATGTATTCAACAGAGATCCCTGATTTTGATTTTTATTTTAAGTTTATTTATAGCATGGAGCAGTTATCATTAAATTTATTTTAAATAAGTGCAAGTCAATACTTTTCCCGATATATAAAGTTTATGACGAAATAATTTTGACTTACAATACTATGGCGCCAATGTGTTTTACTTGTTATGAAAGCGAAACTAGTGTGCCATTTTAATTTTAAATAAACTTACGCTACTTGACTATGCAATTCAATTGTATTCATTCAGAAGATCATATTAAAAAAATACATATGCACTATGTAGATGATTAAAACAAGAAATTATACATATGGTTATTATAAATGAGATATATCTTTATAGAAAAAAACAAGTGATTTAAATCGTATTGATCTAAATAAAATAATTATAAAATATACTGATATTTCATGCCAAGGATAGACCATGAAAGCTTTAATAATAAGCTTATTTCCAACGGGGTCCTTGTACATATATAATGATAAATAAATCAATTATATTGTTCTAGACTTTGACATGGAAAAAACGGAAAGATATTAGATACAGCATGTACCAAGATTTGCCAAAAAATCTGAGAAGTTTAGCTGACGTCTTTCAATAAAAGGTAATTCAGAATCACAGCAGTATTTTAAAAACATCTAGAAACTGACAGTTTTCCTTGGATCGCCCAGATTGTATAAGGTGTGAATTAACCACAGGTTTGGGGGATTTTATTTATTTAGAGATTAATTTTCAATTTCGACAATTCAAGTTTATTCAGCAATCGGCAAATTTTGCCTTTGGCCATTTACAATGCTTTACAAAGAAATATGGCAAAGACAACACATATTGTAATAAACATATATAACATAATTACACATTTAACAATACATTACATGTGTATTATTCTTGCGAAACAATCATATTCTCAAGGGTATTTTTTCTTATTACAAGAGCTTCTTGAATAAATTTTGAAATTTTTAACAACATTTTTCCATTTTTAGACGACATGATATATGTAAATTTATTGAGTGTAGGCCAAGCTATGCGGCCTAAGTATTTCGTAAGAATATCGTTATATTTAGTACAACACAGCAAGAAATGGTATTCTGACTCAATAACATTCTGATTACAAAGTTTACACAATCTATTAGCACGATCAACACCATTATATCGCCGGTCTCAATTTCAAGAGAATGTGAACTTAATCTGAAACACGTAAAATTAATTTACGGCCGTGGTGTGCGTTTTATTGATAATGGCTCACCTAGTGCCGTAATGGACCGAGGGCTTATCGACAAGACGTACATTTGCCTTTTTATTACATACCTTACTATAAATGGAGAAAAAAATTATGACAAAATACATCGATATTTTTACAAAACGGTACAATTTATACATATAAGTAGCATACGATGCAAACAATTACTTGGCAAACATTCTTTTTAAAAAAAATACTTTTCTTCCTTGTCTGGTTTTAAAAACCATATGTTTCACGTTAATGATATATTTCAACGTTTCAAAGTTTTAATTTATTACTGGGCGTGAAAATTGCAGTTGAGATTTCAACGTCCGCTCTTCAGCCATCGCGCTCCAATATCACGTATTTGTGTTGTGTCATCGCGTGCGAACAGTCTGTTGCTACTGTGCCGATTTTCCATAATCCATAATGGCACAGTGTGCCAATTAGGGATTTCTAAAAAGGACTGATAATCATCGTTTTTCTACTGAAATATTTATAGTAAGGTATGTCATAATTAATTGTTATCTATATGCAAGTTGTAAGTACTTGTTCGTGTATTTGTGTAGTGTGTGTCAGAGATATTGTTGAATAATTATAAGATACTGAGGGAATATATCGCTGTGTATATTGTGGACATGGTTCAGTCTAAATTGTGTGACTAACAATCTTTTTCAAAATACCTATTTGATTTAAGGTATTGTAAGAGATATATAAAAATAGATGTGAATCTCTTGAAACAAACTTTAGAACCACATACATTATTTTTGGCCACAAGTATGATTCATTTATTTTTCACGTAATTTGGCATATTGTGGGTAATTTGAAAGGTCGGGGAGGACCATCCCATCGCCTGCCTAGCAAAGGAACATACGAGGGGACTCCAAACTTTGTTGACGTTTTCTATAAAATAGAAGATTGTTTAAGATCTGAAATATTTTAAGAATCGGCGGCCATATTGGATGTCGCGCTGACCTCATATATACAACTGAAAATGCATTAATCTGTGGAGCATTAACCTGAAGTTAAGTCCAGTTGGGTAAACGGGTTTCTGAGGCGACATTATTTAAAGCAAATGTCAACATGTACAAGTTGTCGATATAACTTTCTAAAGTACAATCTGGACACCAGAGACGGGCATTTTTTACATCGGGAATTTTGTTTGCATAATTTTGATAGTTTAGTGCCTAGCGATTATTTCTGAATAATTTTTTGTCGAAATCCTGAAAAGATTCTTAATGTTTGGACTCGTTTAAAGGGACTGGAGACGATCTCGAAGACTGATAGGAGTAAATCCAAATACAGAGGAAACCCTTCATAATGTGCTTCATTTTCATATGAAACGTCCATATGCACAACATTAAGCTGCATGTTACCTTTTGGTTTAGTATTATTAAAGACAATGTTCGATCTGGTAGGCTCGACGGATCCGATCTATTTTGAAATCATACGTATTTATTTAAATGGGGATTATATTGCTAACAGTTGTACATATAATACCAAACAGCGTACTACTATTACAAAACAACAATTTATAACAGCCTTAAATCATCATGTGAAATACATGTACTATTAACAATTTATACAATAAAACTATCCGATACGTCTAGTTTTCCAACCAAATTGTTCATTAACAAATAAGTAAATCTTTCTTTTCAGTAATTCTCCATGAACAAGAAAATTATTTCATCATAAATATAAACTGTATTGTAAAACATGTTTTACATAAAAGGAATAATGTATACCCTCCGTTAACGCTTGTATAATGTATCAAATGAATGATGAAATAAAACATTTCATAAACAAAATATCTTAAGCATAATGTGTCCTAATTGATTGTATTAGTTTTTGGATTGACAACTGCAATGCTTCCAGATCGCCCCCAGTTCCTTTAACTAACAGCGGATGATCTTGGGTGTAGCGTTTTTATGAAAAAAAGTCGTTTAGAGAAAAAGTTATATACAAAACACGAACAGGAAAAGTAGCATTCAAGGACGACAGTCAACCACAAACACACAAAGAAACAAAGAACAACTATATATAAATATGAATAAAAGGCAAGATACACACGGGATGACAATAGGGCTACCGCCTTGAAACGACCAATGGCAAAAAATGCCGGCCTGGGGTGGTGGGGTTTAAACCTGCTTCTAGGGTGCACCAAACCTCACTCTTACCCTATTGTCATCCCATTAAACGGGACAATGTAAATAAAGATGTCCCCGCCAGGTTATAATCTGTAAAAAACAAGGCAGCGTTAATCGGCAATACAAGTAAAACACATAAATTATCATGTATATAGAATATAAAAATACAAAAGCCTCGAAATCCATAAAGTAAGTATTCAATGACTTGGTAGAAGCCAGAGCAACAAGAGAACAAACCGTTCAGGGTACGACAAGACAAAATTAAAAACAAACATCAAACGCTACCAAAAGTTACCATATTTTAGAGTTTTTCAAATTCATCTCTATATGCACGTTTTGGAACACCAGGGAGGGGTCAATGTTGACCATCTGTGCAAATTCGATTGTCTAGTATATGCACATAAGGATTATTTCAGAATAAAAATATATAAAGAAGGATGAAAATATGTTTAAGATGTCGGACTGTTACTGGTTTGCTTTTGGGGTCAACCCTCGAAGGTAGTGCTTTACGAACATAATCCCAAAATGGAACATAGTAGAAAAGGGCAATTCATGGATGGGTGATATTGGTTTTAGAATGAAAACGAAAATCGTATTATTTCTAATAACCAATATTAAAATACATTCATCTGAACCACTTTTCTTGATAAAATGTATCCTTGCCAAAAAGGTCATGTAGATGTCAACACAAACATGTGTCTTTCGAACAGGATTTTAATTGGGAGAAAAACAGAAACACAACACTATCGACCCCAGTCCGGATGTTAAGCACTATATTCTCTGTATTTGTGAGTAGTATGTGCCACGGTTTAGCCCGAATTAGCCCTCAGGCATTTCAATGACGTAATCAGGCTCGTGCAATATCGACAGAATGACTGGATTACGTTAATGAGCACATATTCGATGACGTGATATTAATCCGTCATGCGATATCGATAGTATAGGTTCGGGTATTTGACATATTTACGATTAATCAGAAAAACATGTAGAATAATGTCATAATTCTAGAAAGTATCACTCGATATCGTAATTATAGCGAACTCGTTTGAAAATTACCTATGGTCATTAAGAGTATTCACAAATGACGTGATATTAATTAGTTATCACGCGATATCGAACTTATAGCGATCTCATTCGGTTAAAAATTGCGTAGAAGTTATAGATCAATGTTTAGAAAACAATGACACCGATTAGTCTCGCATGCTATAAAATGTTTATTTTAGAATTTACCTGTATTTCGGCCCGATTTTATATTGTCTTAAAAGCTACTGGGATACGCGAATCGGATCCAAAATTACAAAAAAACGACCCTCAAATCTCCAAATAAAGTTCCTTAACGGTCTTAAATTATCCATTATACGTTAGATGTATAATTTTGTTTCGAAGATGATCAAATTCGATATGCTAAAATTAAAGCTAAAATACGCTAAGATTGCATGAGCAGAAATAGATCGTTGATTAGATAAAATTGAAATTAACAGGTATTGGTCAATTTTTATATAAAATGTACCAAATATTTTAGAATTCTCGTATTTTGACTATAAAAATGTTTTTAGTGTAATAAAAGTACATCGAAAAATGTCTAAATTCGATAGTTTTTAAAGTTAAAAACAATAGTAGGGTATTGAACTCGACATACCGAGCTAGTCGTGGGTTATGGATAAATGTTTGTATTATGCCTATATGAAAATAATGTTTCCTTAAGGCTGTTTACTCTACATTAACTTATTTATATTTATACCCTATGACATTAACGTACTTCTCATGAGAAAATAATCACAATTGTCATTAATATTGACGACGCTAGGTCACAATAAATAACGATGACGTATACATTCTATATACGTATCAACCAATCAGAGTGGAGTAGTAAAAAACGAATCTGTAGTTTGGGGTCACGTGACATAAATGATAAATTTTGATTGGGCCAAACTTTAAATTACCATAACTACCTCATTTATTGACCGAATCATATCGTGTTTGTATCAGCTTAAATGTATTTAAAGCGCTATTTGATTGTAGACCCCAACTGGAACCACTAGATTTCTATAAATAGTTACTATTCGAGCAATAGCAGAGCATAAATATTTGAAACACGTTTGAACAGGTATAAATAACTAAGACTTTTGGATTCTATAATTAGAAACGAAGTTTAAGTATTCACTGACCAAAGAATTTGTAGAAATTCAATGGAACATTGAAGAGAGTACACGGACTTTATTAAATCATTATATTGTTAGAATCTTTTCAACTTTGATTCAATCTTTAATCTTTCATCATGGAACCTATTAAAAAGGGACGTTGTTTTTATTGCAAAGAGCCTTGCGATATGTTATTTGGACATTGTTTACGTTATTGTAAATCGTATGGTTTGTTGATTGAGTGAAACAGAGTTTGGTGGTCGACTGGTATTCTGGGTGACTTGGCAAGATATCTGGTAGTGGTGGGTCTTTAAGACTAGATGGTGCGAAGAAATATTCAGCCTGTAAAATGTAAAAAAATGCACAATATTTACATACAAAATGAGTTTGTTGACCTTATATTTCATGGTGGAGGATGCAATGCTTACAAAATACATAAACAATATTAAAATTATACCAAAGCTAATTAAACAAGATGGAATAGAAACAAGTACTTTAAAAGAGATTTTGACGAAACAGAAAAGGTTTTACGATGATCTGTACACATTAAAACTACATGGAGGGCCACAATTTGAAAAAAGTATTTTTTTGTTGAAAATAACTCATTTCTAAATAAACTTTCAATCAGACCGAGACTGCAATATTTCTTATTTAAGGTGTTTAAAGTCCACTCACATACTATTCTACTGATGAAGATCGCAAATTCCTGGAAGGGGAACTATGTGCGTAATAATGCTTAAACATGTCTTAAAATATGAAAAATTATAAATCAGGGTCTGATGATTTTTCAGTGGTATTTTATATTTTTTCTGGAAAGATATTGAAAAATATCTCATTAAATCGCTTATTTGTGGATATAATTCTGAATCATTATCTGCAACTCAAAAACAAGGTATCATAACGTGCTTACCAAAAGAGGGAAATCTAAATGTATCTAAAGAAGAGGTCAATGACCTTGAAGCTCTACTCATAGGTTTTGATAGCTAGATCAGCATTCCTGTGAAGTTTCATGAAAATCTGTCAAGTTGTTTCAGAGGGGTAGGCTACAGGTTTTTACTATATAACTCTATGTGAACAAAGATAGCCGCTGGAAGCCATGTTTAATGTTGAATCAAACTAATGTTCAACATCATGTCATGCTGATCATTTTAGAAAAAATCCCGTATCAATATCACTTATAGTTTTCAAGAAGTAGTCGCTACAAATTTGTTTTTTAAAGATATATTTCTAGCCATGGCGGCCATCTTGAATTTTGCTAGGATCTACTAGACATCAAGGACAACATTTATTGTAAGTTTCATGAAAATCTGTCTAGTAGTTTCAGATGAGTAGTCGCCACAAGTATTTCCTCTATATAACTCTATGTGAACAAAGATGGCCACATGCAGACATGTTTAATGTCGAATCAAAACAATTTTCGGCAAGGACCAACATCATGTCATGCTGATCATTTAAGAAAAAGTCACATATCAATATCACTTACAGTTTTCAAGAAGTAGTCGCTACAAACTTTGTTTTTTAAAAATCTATTTTCAGCCGTGTGATATATGCTCTAACTAATATTTAATACAAGTTAATCCACGCTATGGAAGATACAGACTGCCTATGCAGTAAATAGACAAAACATTTATAAAGAGAATGGGCAGGTACTCAGTGAGTCATGCTTAACACATGTGTGCTGTAGAGAGTATATCAAATATCATAACATCTCCTTCTTTAGAAAAACCTACTTTCCTCATAATCTGTTTTCGAAGTCGATGTGTCCATAGGAGTAATTCAATCGAGTTCATTGAAGGGAAATGATAGCATCACAGTAGGTCAAGATTTTCTCCCATTTCTGCTCATGTGAGATAACTCTATCTTACATGACATGTGACTTATGACGTCTTGACGTTACGTCGACGTCACCTTATTCTGGCGTTAAATCAGCAAAGTCATTGGTTTTATGACGTTAATAAATCCATAATGGGAGAAAAATAATCCATCATGAGCCTCGTCACTGGTTACAATTCTGACCCTCGGGTGAGATTTCTCTATCTCACATGGATACTCATGATGCATTCTTATAATCTTATTGTAGGAATATTGTGTTCTCTCTTATCACTGTTAGTATATCACATTGACTGTAATGTTATCCTTAAAACCACAAAAGATTTGTTTTGCTGTCATTTTGGTGGCAATAATGTTTACATGGAAAATACCACATGTAATTTGGTTAATTAGAACTATTTGTATCTTGATATCACATGATAACAAAACAAAATGTATCGCACACATGGCACAGAATTAATGGTTTTTACACTGACTCAATTATTTTCAGTTTAACAAGTCTGCCGGATCGTGTGCGGTATTGTGACTGAGATGTTGGTGAACTTGATGCTGCCTTGTTGGTTAGAGATTAGATCATGGTGGGGATTTATTTATTTACACTGTTCTGTTTTAATGGGATGAGAGTGGGGTATGAGTGAAGTTTGGTGCACCCTAGAACCTGTTTAAACCCCCAGTGGCCTACTTTGCCACTGACCGTTCCAAGGCGGTAGCCCTGTTGTCAACCCGTTTGTGTTTGTGATGTCGTTTGCATTTATTATTACTTTTGCCTTCTTGTTTGTCTGTTTGCGTGTTTTTTTCTGTGTTTTGTGGTTGAATGTCCTCCTTGAATGCTACTTTCCCTGTCCGATCTTTTTATATTTCTTTGACGGGGCAGGCAAACTGGGTAATGTTGTAACTGAGACATTTGGCTGTTGGTTAACGTCCTCATTTAACTGAGGTTCTGGGGGTGGGGGTGCGCGGGGTACATATTCACTCTCAGAACAGGCTTTGTCAATTACCTGTAGATCTGGGTCTAATGAATATTGAGGTTTTCATTTGATTTCATGAGGTGATGGAGATTTCTACGGTAACAGGCACCATTATTAGTTTTGACCGAATATGATCTCTCATTGTGTTTTTGAGTAACAGTCGCAGGCTTCCCCAACTTGTTTTATTTGTTGAATCCTTACAGGCTCCCGTATTTCAAGTGGTTTCAGTGTCTTTGTATTCCAATCAAAATTTGTTTTCCCCTTCATTTTAGCCAAGTGCATGCTTTTGCGGACTTGTGTATGATTAGGTGTTTTTGGGACAAGTTTATTAGGAAGTGTAGGCATAACTGATTGCAGTTGCCTGCCCATTAGTAATTGTGCTTATAATGGAGTAGAGCGATATTCTAAGATCCCTATAAGAACTTCTCTCCCATCAGCTTTTGCTTTTGATAAGATCCTTTTGACATTTGGATCATTCTTTCTACCAGTCCATTACTTTGACTATGGTAAGGGCTAGTAAAACATGGTTGAAATCCCAGTCTTTTGCGAATTTCTCAAATTCCTGAGATGAATAGCACGGCCCACCAGCTTATATTGTGACAAAAGGTATTCCCCATCGAGCTAATATACCCTTCATCATTCTGGTCACTGTGCTAGTTGTTGCATTTGAAAGTTGCTTAACTTCTGCTTTATTCTCTTAATTGTGTTAGTTACTCTCAAATGATCACCTTTATCAGTACTTATTCAAAATAGCGGCTATAATAGTCGACTACTATTAGGTAATCATTCCCATCCCAAGTAAACAAATCAGTTGTTACTGTTTGCCAAGGTATTCTGGTATATCGTGTGGTATGAGTGGTTCTTTGGAATTTGAATTCCTTCTCTCCAAACAGATAGGACATTTTGAACCATATCAGTTATTTCTGATCACATTCTGGGCCAAAAAATCAAACCACGGGCTCTTCTGAGACGCTTTTCAGTTCCCATGTGTCCAGAATGTACAGTTTCTAACATGTTTGACCTTAGAACCTGGGGTATAACAATTGTCTCATCCTCCAGTATCAACCCGTCAGCATATGACAGTTCATCACGGTAATTCCAAAATGCTGCTAATGGTGAAGGGCATTTAGATTTAGTATCAGGCCAAACAGAATGGCAAACATTTCCTTTTCAATCTGTGCATAATTTATTTCAGTCTTTGTAAGAGACTTTGAAATAAATGCGATAGGTCTGTCTTCTTGTAAGAATGTGGCTAAATCAAACTTTGATGTATCCACTTGCAAAGTTAATGGCCTCTTGTTGTCATAGTATGCTAACAAAGATGTGTCAGTGACTATTTCCTTAACCCTTTGAAATACTTCGGCTTGGGGCTTATCCCATGAAAATGAAACATTTTTTGCTTAGCTAATAACTGACGCATGATGCTAGTAACCTCTGCTAGGTTTGGGGCAAATTTCGATAGATACTGTACCATGCCAAGAATCGTTTACAGCTCTGCTCGTTTTTGAGGAGGGTCCATGTATACAATTGCAGATACCTTTGAAGAATCTGGTTTGAGTCCTTGAGACGTCAAAATGTGTTCAAAGTACTGTATTTCAGTGACACCTACTTCAAGCTTTCTGCATTTAACCTGATGCCCCTTTCTCGGGATCGGTTCAGTACATGACCTCGGCTTTTGTCATGTTCTTCTCTCGTTGTCCCTGTAACAAGGATGTCGTCAACTATGGTGACAATACCGTCTAATCCCTCGTAAGTTTCATCGATTTTCCTTACCAACTCGAACTAAGCCCAAACGGTAGTCTCAAGTAACGATATCGACCAAACGGGGTATTGAAAGTCGTTAGAAGAATGATACCTTATCCAGTTTTATTGCCCAGTAACCTGACTTATCATGTTCTTCTCTCGTTGTCCCTGTAACAAGGATGTCGTCAACTATGGTGACAATACCGTCTAATCCCTCGTAAGTTTCATCGATTTTCCTTACCAACTCGAACTAAGCCCAAAAGGTAGTCTCAAGTAACGATATCGACCAAACGGGGTATTGAAAGTCGTTAGAAGAATGATACCTTATCCAGTTTTATTGCCCAGTAACCTGACTTATCGTCGAGTTTTGTGAAAAACTTAGCATCAGAGATTTGTGGCAATATATCTTCAAAGATTCTCATAGGATAATGTGGCCTAGAGATAGCATTGTTGAGGTCTTTGGGGTCTAGACATATTTTGAGCTCCCCGGACTTTGATTTATCAACAACTACCATGGAATTAACCCGGTCAGTAGGTTTGGTGACCTTCTCAATAACATCAATACATTCCATACGATCTAACTCTTTTTTAAGTTGTAATGTCACTGGGACACGCCTTGGTGGGTTAATGTGAATTTTACACTCCCCAGTGAACTAATTAGGTCAACGTATTCTTCAAGTACAGTCGCCTTGTCAAGAACGGTCTTGGGTATTATATGTGTGTCTAAAGAGTATACAAGCTTTAACAAGCCAAAGTCCATGTTTGACTTCAATCCAACCCTAAAATGGCTGGTGAACAAGTCTCTACAATATAAAAGTATAATGTTTGTGCTTGCATATTGCGTTTGCATGGAAGTTTACAGTAACATATTGTCTCCAATGTACCTCCATTATAGTCTGTCAGTTTTCGGGATGGCTTCTCAAGGGGTGATACAGCTTAAATTTATATAATATTGACTTGACTACCCGTATCAATCTTAAACTCAATTGGGAAGGAAGTGGGGCCTACCTTTACCTCAGTGAAAGACTGATCGTTCCTAACATTTGAGTGCACGCTATCCTCAAAATAATTTTCCTCTTTAATCACTTTGAAAATCATAACTAAGTTCATGAACTGTTCCTGAACGGCACATTTTAGCAAAATGGTTGAATTTGTGTCACGTGTCACAACGTTTTCCTTTTGCTGGGCAATTGTCACTTTTGAAATGCTCTTATCCACAGTTCCCACAAATCTCGTTGCTCCTTTTCGGTTGCGGTTGCAAATTATGATGTCCTCTGATGGTGTATTTTGTTTGGTAATTCCGTCGAACGTCTTGCTGACCTCCATTGAACTCTTTTGCTCTCCAGGTAGGTTGACTTCTACCCTTTGTTTCGTATGATCGGACTGTGTTGACTGTCTTTGTTTTGAGAAGTTGACATGGATCTTAGTTGTTCTTGAGTGTACTCAAACTTTTGAGCAATTTGGACGGTTTTGTCCAGTGTCAATGTTTCACCTTGATTTATCAGCTTCTCTCTTATTTTATCGGATGTCGTGCCGAAAACGATGCGGTCACGTATCATTTCCTCCGAGTCCGTAAAATTACAGTCTTTCGCTGCTAATCAAATTGCTTTGTTACAAATTGCCCAATAGAGTCTGCTCCTTCAGTAATGTTGTTGAATTTAAACCTAGGAAATATTGGGTTTAGTTTATGTTGTACGTATGTCTTATACTTCTCGTCAAACTTCTTGGCATCTTTCATTGAAATATCAGTCCAAGTTTGATAGACTTATAAATTCCAAGTTCAAAATTGTGTTCAATATTCCAAATTAATGTTTTATTTCTGATACCATGTTATACATGTGCTATAAGAACGACATTGACTATGAAACTAACTAATATTTAATACATGTGTATCCAACCTATGAAAGATACAGTCTGCCTCTGAAGTAAATAGACATAAAACATATTTACAAAGAATGGGCAGGTACATGTACTCAGTGAGTCATGCTAAACACATGTGTGCTATAGAGAGTATATCAAATATCATAACACCGTGGCGGCCATCTTGAATTTCTGACTGACCTGAAATTTTGCTAGGATCAACTAGATATCAAAAGCAACATTACTGTAAAGTTTCATGAAAATCCGTCATGTAGTTTCAGAGGAGTAGTTTTTACTATATAACTCTTTGTAAACAAAGATGGCCGCTGGCAGCCATGTTTAATGTCGAATAAAAATGATTCGATAAGGACCAAGGACAAGGACCAACATCATGTCATGCTGATCATTTTAGTAAACGTTTATAATCAATATCATTTATAGTTTTCAAGAAGTAGTTGCTACAAAACTTGTTTTAAAAATCTACTTTTAGCTTTGGCGGCCATTTTGAATTCCACATCATCGTGAATTTTTTCTCGGATCAACTAGACATCATGGGCAACATTTTTGTATAGTTTCATGAAAATCCATTTAGTAGTTTTAGTGGAGTAGTTGCTACAAAAAGAAGTTTCTATTTGTTTTGTAGCATGTCCATTTCAGCTGTTATTCTGACAGGTCTTATTTTCAATTAAACGATTTACACCTGTGTCTGAACAAAGAGAAATGTTTGTGACAATGCTACAAAAAGAAAAAGAAAATGTGCAACCATTATATGTTACATATAACATGTATAACAGGACAAATAATTAAAAACTTATCAGAATCGTATGTAGAAAGTAGTGGACTGTTACCTTATGAAGTATGTATAATTAGTGGCATGTAACTGTGTGTGATTTTCTTCAGGTATTTTCACATCATATCAAAAAGGAAAAGCAAATATGCAACCATGCAACCATTATGTGTTAAATAATGAATGGGATGCGACTCGACGCAAATTGGTAGAGTGTAATCAAATGAGGTATTAAAATAAGTAGTGAAATAAAAATAAATAGAATAGAAAGTAAAATAAGTATGAAGTCTGTATAATTAGTAGAGAATGTAGCCTTATGGGTTTTAATAATGTATTGCACATCATACTAAAAAAAAGGAGATATGCAACCATTCAACCATTACCTGTTAAATAATAAAACGCGACGGGATGCAACGGACAATGTGATTCCTATATCGCCTCACTTCTTTGAAGCGGGGGTATAATAACATTAATAATACTCACGGGAGAAAATATATTTCATTATAACTCGAGTAAATGACAGACATTATCTAACAAGCTGTAATTTCTCAGCCAACCAGAATTCATTTTACATCGAATATTTGGCCGACATTTTCAAGTGTGTTTTACGCAGACAAAAATGGTATCATCCATTATCTAAAAAATATTGAATGGACACAACAATTGCAGGAGCTTGACCCATGACCTTGGAAATGGATACTCATATTTCTGTGCTAAACATCACCTATTGATATTACACACATCATCCTCATATCCCCCCACTCCCACAGCAGCTTAGGGTAAAAAATAGTAACAAGACATACAAACTGCTTGACATTGAACCTTTAGCCTCAAATTTAACATCTATTTATTACATATACACACAAAATCTGAAGCAGTTTAGAAACTATGGACAGGAAACAAAAATTTTACTTAATGGCAAATGTGTAAAAACCTTTAAAACTGTAACACATAATAATACTTGGTCATTTTTTCATTTTTTCTTATGGTAAAGGGAAAGGAACTGTTTCACAGGCTCATTGACTCAGATCATTGTTTGCGATACACAGCTTACGCAGCAACAGCACCATCTCTAAGGCATTTATAGCTGTCTACTAATAGTATTTTTCAATTCGTTATGTAGATAAGTTACTTCGTTATGTAGATAAGTCAAATCGTTATGTAGATGAGTCAATTCGTTATATAGATAAGTTACATTGTTATGTAGATAAGTCAATTCATCATTTAGATTAATTCGTTATGTAGATAAGTTACTTCGTTATGTAGATAAGTTACTTCGTTATCTAGATAAATCAATTCGTTCTGTAGATAAGTCAATTCGTGATGTAGATAAGTTACTTCGTTATGTAGATAAGTTAATTCGTTTTTCAGATAAGTTACTTCGTTATGTAGATAAGTCAATTCGTTATGTAGATCAGTTTATTCGTTCTGTAGATAAGTCAATTTGTTTTGTAGATAAGTTAATTCGTTATGTAGATAAGTCAATTCGTTATGGAGATGAGTCAATTCGTTATGTAAATAAGTTACTTCGTTATGTAGATATGTCAATTCATTATGTAGATTAATGCGTTATGTAGATAAGTTACTTCGTTATGTAGATAAGTTACTTCGTTATTTAGAAATGTTAATTCGTTATGTAGATATGTTACTTCGTTATGTAAAAAAGTCAATTCATTATGTAGATTAATTCGTTATGTAGATAAGTTACTTCGTTATGTAGATAAGCTGCTTCGTTATGTAGATATGTCAATTCGTTAAGTAGATCAGTTACTTCGTTATGTAGATAAGTCAATTCGTTCTGTAGCTAAGTCAATTCGTTATGCAGATAAGTCAATTCGTTATGTAGATATGTCAATTCGTTATGTAGATAAGTTACTTCGTTATGTAGATAAGTCAATTCGTTCTGAAGATAAGTCAATTCGTTATGTAGATAAGTCAATTCGTTATGTAGATAAGTCAATTCATTATGTAGATATGTCAATTCGTTATGTAGATAGGTCAATTCATTATGTAGATAAGTCAATTCGTTATGTGCATAAGTCAATTCGTTCTACAGATAAGTCAATTCGGTATGTAGATAAGTTACCTCGTTATGTAGACAAGTAGATAAGTTACTTTGTTATGAAGATAAGTTAATTCGTTATGTATATACGTTCATTCGTTATGTAGATAAGTTACTTCGATATGTAGATAAGTCAATTCGTTATGTAAATAAATCAATTCGTTCTGTAGCTAAGTCAATTCGTTATGTATATTTAACGTCCTTCATTATGTAGATAAATTAATTCTTTATGTAAATAAGTTACTTCGTTATGTAGATAAGTCAATTCGTTATGTAGGTGAGTCAATTCGTTATGTAGATAAGTCATTTCGTTATGTAGATAAGTCAATTCGTTATGTAGATAAGTCAATTCGTTATGTAGATAAGTTAATTCGTTATGTAGATAAATCAATTCGTTATGTAGATGAGTCAGTTCGTTATGTAGATAAGTTAATTCGTTATGTAGATAAGTCAATTCATTATGTAGATTAATTCGTTATGTAGATAAGTTACTTCGTTATGTAGATACGTTACTTCGTTATTTAGATATGTTAATTCGTTATGTAGATACTTACTTCGTTATGTAGATAAGCCAATTCATTATGTAGATTAACTCTTATGTAGATAAGTTGCATCGTTATGTAGATAAGTTGCTTCGTTATGCAGATATGTCAATTCGTTAAGTAGATAAGTTACTTCATTATGTAGATAAATCAATTCGTTCTGTAGCCTAGTCAATTCGTTATGTAGATCAGTCAATTCGTTATGTAGATATGTCAATTCGTTATGTAGATAAGTCAATTCGATATTTAGATAAGCCAATTCGTTATGTAGATAAGTCAATTCGTTATGTAGATAAGTCAATTCATTCTGTAGATAAGTCAATTCGTTATGTAGATAAGTTACCTCGTTATGTAGGCAGGTAGATAAGTTACTTTGTTATGTAGATAAGTTAATTCGTTATATATATAAGTTACTTCGTTATGTAGATAAATTAATTCTTTATGTATAAAAGTTACTTCGTTATATAGATAAGTCAATTCGTTATGTAGATGAGTCAATGCGTTATGTAGATAAGTTATTTCGTTATGTAGATATGTCAATTCATTATGTAGATTAATTCGTTAAGTAGATAAGTTACTTCGTTATGTAGATAAGTTACTTCGTTATCTAGATAAATCAATTCGTTCTGTAGATAAGTCAATTCGTGATATAGATAAACTTCTTCGTTATGTAGATAAGTTAATTCGTTTTGTAGATAAGTTACTTCGTTATGTAGATAAGTCAATTCGTTATGTAGATTCGTTTTTTCGTTCTGTAGATGTGTCAATGCGTTATGTAGATAAGTTATTTCGTTATGTAGATATGTCAATTCATTATGTAGATTAATTCGTTAAGTAGATAAGTTACTTCGTTATGTAGATAAGTTACTTCGTTATCTAGATAAATCAATTCGTTCTGTAGATAAGTCAATTCGTGATATAGATAAACATCTTCGTTATGTAGATAAGTTAATTCGTTTTGTAGATAAGTTACTTCGTTATGTAGATAAGTCAATTCGTTATGTAGATTCGTTTTTTCGTTCTGTAGATAAGTCAATTTGTTCTGTAGATAAGTTAATTCGTTATGTAGATAAGTCAATTCGTTATGTAGATTTAATCGTTATGTAGATAAGTTAATTCGTTATGTAGATATGTCAATTCATTATGTAGATTTAATCGTTATGTAGATAAGTTACTTCGTTATGTAGATAAGTTGCTTCGTTATGTAGATATGTCAATTCGTTAAGTAGATAAGTTACTTCGTTATGTAGATCAGTTAATTCGTTCTGTAGCTAAGTCAATTCGTTATGTAGATAAGTCAATTTGTTAGGAAGATATGTCAATTCGCTATGTAGATAAGTCAATTCGTTATGTAGATATATCAATTCGTTATGTAGATCAGTTACTTCGTTATGTAGATATGTCAATTAGTTCTGTAGATAAGTCAATTAGTTATGTAGATATGTCAATTCGTTATGTATATAAGTCATTTCTTTATGTAGATAAGTCAATTCGTTATGTAGATAAGTTATTTCGTTATGTAGATAAGTCATTTCATTATGTAGATTAATTCGTTATGTAGATAAGTTACTTCGTTATGTAGATAAGTTGCTTCGTTATGCAGATATGTCAATTCGTTAAGTAGATATGTTACTTCGTTATGTAGATAAGTCAATTCGTTCTGTAGCTAAGTCAATCCGTTATGTAGATAAGTCAATTCTTTATGTTGATATATCAATTCGTTATGTAGATAAGTTACTTCGTTATGTAGATAAGTCAATTTGTTCTGTCGATAAGTCAATTCGTTATGTAGATAAGTCAATTCGTTATGTAGATATGTCAATTCGTTATGTAGATAAGTCAATTCGTTATGTAGATAAGTCAATTCGTTATGTAGATAAGTCAATTCGTTCTGTAGATAAGTCAATTCGTTATGTAGATAAGTTACCTCGTTTTGTAGACAGGTAGATAAGTTACTTTATTATGCAGATAAGTTAATTCGTTATATATATAAGTTAATTCGTTTTGTAGATAAGTTACTTATAAGTCAATTCGTTATGTAGATAAGTTACTTTGTTCTGTAGATAAGTCAATTCGTTATGTAGATAAGTTACTTCGTTATGTAGATAAATTAATTATTTATGTAAATAAGTTACTTCATTATGTAGATAAGTCAATTCGTTATGTAGATAAGTTAATTCGTTCTGTAGATAAGTCAATTCGTTATGTAGATAGGGTAATTCGTTATGTAGATAAGTTACTTCGTTATGTAGATAAGTCAATTCGTTATGTAGATAAGTCAATTAGTTATGTAGACAAGTTACTTATATATGTAAATAATTATGTAGATAAGTCACTTTATTATGTAGATAAGTTAGTTTGTTCTGTAGATAAGTCAATTCATTATGTAGATAAGTTACTTTGTTATGTAGATAAGTTAATTCGTTATGTACAATTGTTAATTAGTTATGTAGATAAGTCACTTCGCTATGTAGTCCAGTCAATTCGTTATGTACAATTGTTAATTGGTTATGTAAATAAAAAGTTACTTCGTTGTTAAGTAGATTATTTTATCGAGGTAAATCGAACGCTAACACCGTTAAGCTAAAATGGAGGCGATTCTGTCCGCATTTGGGTTAAGTTGCTTAGCGGCACATTAAAAAAGAGAAACAATTACTGTAGTGGAAGCAAAACAAAACTCTCGGAAAAGGACCTCGAATCGCTCGGTGTAAACACCATTGGCGACAGAGAGAGGCTTAGAGTTAAACTGAAGGTGTCCAACACCGGGCGAATTGTACAAATTAACAAACATAACTTATTTACATAACGAATTCACTTATCTACAGAGCGAATTGACTTATCTATGAAACGAATTAACAACTGTACATAAGGAATTGACTTATCTACATAACGAATTGACGTATCTACATAACGAAGTAACTTATCTACATAACGTATCGAAAAATACTATAAGAGGACAGCTATGGCTTTCCTTACATTTAGACACATGTACAAACAGTACACACTTGACCATGATGTGCATTTCACGCTCAGTCTGACATCTGGCGCGTGACTTGCATTCTACATAACAGGTCTCGGTAAGTTGTATTTTTCAGACAATGGGCAATATCTGAAGCACCGCGCGTAGAATTCAAAGGACCGTTGGATATGTGGTTTTAGTTTTCACACATGTGTATAAATGTACTACCTTTTTCCATTTTTCTTTTTTTAACTTCAGTTTTGCCGTTTGCAGCAGCGTTTCCTTTTCCTTTGCCAACGTTTGCTTCTACTGAAAAGGCATTTTCAACATGTTTAACTGATGACATTTTGTCTCTTTTATTGGGTAAGATTTTAATTGACATAGAATAGACAAAACATATATCAAACTAGATATGGGTGTTCCTCTTAGCAATTATACATTTTTTACGAGATAAAGCGTTTTCTCTATGTTGTGTTGATCTAAAGGTTCCCTCTCCCTATTGAGGCAACAACAAATGCCAGGGCAACTTATATGGATGTTTTTCAGAATGGCTCATGTTCTGATAGGACGATAAAGCATACTTCTTGAAATTACTGAGAGAAAACTATACAATCCCATTGAAGTTTCATTCCATTAGTAGTTTTAAGACTATCTGCTCCCCTGAAAGTGTGTCCATTGAATGCGGATGACCCCAATGAAAACAATCAGTGAAAAACGTAAAATTTGACCAAAAAGGGCCATAACTCAGGTTAAACATGGTCGATTTGTGCGCTGAATCAATATGCACATCTTGACATCATAGGTAAGCATCCTGTAAATTTCTAAACAATCGGTTTAAAACTGTGGGAGGAGTTAGGCACATAAATCTTTGAGGACAGACGGACGTACAACTGACCATTTGTTGGGTATTTCTGTTCATACTCTTATTGGCTATCAAAACTACCCAATAAGATAGTCAAAAATACCCAATAAGTGCCAAGAAATTGCCCATATTTTCCAAATATTATACTTTTATTGAAATTCACATTCTGAGCAAGTTTAGTAAAGATCAGATTAAAAATGAACGACCTTATAGGTAATCTTATTTACCGATATTAAAAACAATTGTTTGCTTTTTTTATTTCTTAATTGCAAGCCCTCTGATTTATTTTAACCAAATTTGTAACTATATAATCTTATCACTATTTTATTTTATTCTCTACTCTATTAGCATTTGCGAATAGGCTTGACATTGGTTACTATACTTGTAACAATTGGTGGCTATTAATTTATATGTATATCTTTTTTTAATTGATTATTATTACTTCAGGAGTTTAATTTTGAATAATATTAAAATCAATTATATATCAACGACCTTTAACATGAGTTCAAATGTTTTTATGCAAAACACCACCTCATATCTCCAGCAGCTTAGGGGTTAGGGACAAGACATACAAATTGCTTGACCTTGAACCTTTTACTTCAAATTTTGTGTGAGATACATCTATTCATGACATATACACTCAGTCTCATCTTATTATCTGAAGTGGTTTAGAAGTTAAGGACAGGACACAAACGTTTACTTAACAGCAAACACTGTAAAACATATGTGCTTTTAGTTTTCTCATATATGTATAGATGTTCTACCGTTTTTTATCTTGCGCTTCTTTATTGCAGTTTTGCTATTTGCAGCACCTTTGCCTTTTTCATTGTTCGCTCCATCTCCTGAAAAAGTATTTTAAACATGATTAGCAGAAAAGGTCATGTCTCTTCCACTTCGGTTAAATTTTAAATTGACATAGAATAGACTGCTGTATATCAATCTAGAGGTGGGTGTTTCTCTTAACAATGATACATTTTGTAGAAGGTAAAGTTATGATATTCTAAGATTTCAAGTCTCTCGAGATGCTTGGATGACACATAGGGACATTTTCAGAATGGCTCATTTGTGACAAGACGATAATTTTTGATCCTATTGAAACAATTTTAAAAATTATAATCTGCCATGATAATTTCATTTAACTAGCTTACAATAGCACTAACTACAGCTAAATTTCAAAATTAATATTTCTTAAATGGATCAACATAAAATGAATAAGATTTATCTCAGGCACCCTGCTTCTCGGCAGACTTATACAGATCGACATGATAAAATAATTATTATCCAGCAATTAATTTATTATGGCCTTATTGATTTTTGTTATGAGACTACCGGTAGACAGTGCTAAAGCCTGGCATAAGCGTGTTTAATGTTTTTTTATAGTTATTTCGGATAATGTTACAGTAGTTGTATTGATTTTCCTAAACCATGATATACTTATCAAAAATATGTTGACGCTGACATACAAGGATAAACTATTCTAGTCTTTAATTAAAGAATCCATTTAAAATATTGCACATCAAGGACAAAACAATTGTAATATAGATACTATTAGATAATCTACCACTTTTTATAAACAGTTTCATATTCGAGTTTTGCTATTTGCAACACCTTTGCCTTTACAAGTGTTCTCCCCTACTGAAAAGGTATTTTCAACATAATTAGCTTTAGCAGAAAAGTCAATCTCTCTTTTATATTGGGTAAATTTTAAATTGACTTATATTAGAATAACCTATTTCAAACTAATAGCGGGTGTTTCTTTAATTAAAGAATCATTTAAAATATTGCACATCAAGGACAAAACAGTTGTTATATAGATACTATTAGATAATCTACCACGTTTTATAAACAGTTTCATATTCGAGTTATGCTATTTGCAACACCTTTGCCTTTACAAGTGTTCTCTCCTATTGAAAAGGTATTTTCGACATGATTAGCTTTAGCAGAAAAGTCAATCTCTCTTTTATATTGGGTAAGTTTTAAATTGACTTATATTAGGATAACCTATTTCGAACTAATAGAGGGTGTTTCTCTTAACAATAAATCATATTTTAGCTCTGCTGCTTACTTTGTGGCCTGTAGGGCTTATGTCTTGATGAAAGTTTGAAAAGTACTCTTAAAGGACTCTTTCCACAAGCTATATGTTTGATCCAATCTTAATCAAACTTGGTGTGTTTGTATGTATGGATGAGATGTCGATTGAGATGTCGGTTGGTATTGCACTGATTCAAATACTCATGGCCGCATTCTGGTTATTAAATTTTCCAGGAAATGCTATAATTGAAGATGTACACCCTGTAGAATTTTTTTTTTATCGAATATCAACCAGATTTGGTTTGCTTGTATATATGGTTGGTTTTGAACATGGGCCTGATCCAATAACTCATGGCTGAGTCCAATAGTTCATGGCTGAGTTATGACCCTATAATTTACAAAATATGCTATTTTGACAATATACGTCCTCTAGAAGTTTTAGTTTCTATCCAATCTTATCACTAGAAGGCCACAGCCTGCATGTCGAGCCCTATGATATAGTTGTCTATATTTTTGACTTGATCAACATCAATGTCAATCCAGTGAGATATTCATTCCTTACATACTTAATGTTTAATTTTAATTAATGTCATTAACAGTGGGGGATTCATGTTGTAGCGGAGACCGGACGTGACCTATATTTCATTCAAAGTAGGTGACAGCAACCTAAAATTTGCACATAATGTTAGATGCATATACAGACAAACTTCTATGAAGCGACCACTCAAGGGAGTGTCTAAAAGTGGTCGCTTAATAAGATGGTCGTTAATAGAACGAGTATAAAACCGTGTCTGAAAATAGCGCTATCCAAGCAGCCTGCTTATAAAGTACCGTGACAAAAGCGAAAGTAAATATTCAGCTAAACATGAATGGAGGCGATTCTGTCCGCAGTTGGGTTAAGTTGCTTAGCGGCACGTTTTAAAAGAGCAACAATTACTGTAGAGGAAGCAAGGAAACTCTCGGACAAGGACCTCGAATCGCTCGGTGTAAACACCATTGGCGACAGAGTGAGGCTTACAGTTAACCTGAATATGACCAACACCTAGCGAATTGTACAAATTAACAAAAGTAACTTATCTACATAAAAAACTGACTTATCTATCGAACGAATTGACTTATCTACGGAACGCATTAACAATTGTACATACATTATCTACAAAAGTAATTTATCTACATAACGAATTAACTTATCTACATAACGAATTAACTTATCTACATAACGAATTGGCAAATACTATAAACAGACAACTATGGCTTTCCATACATGTAACTGATTGACACATGTACAAACTGTACACACGACCATGATGTGCATTTCACGCTTAGTTTGACATCTGGCGCGTGACTTAAATTCTGCATAGCAGGTCTCTGTAAGGAATATTTTTCAGACAATGGGCAATATCGAAAGTACCGCGCTTAGAATTCAAAGGACCGTGGGATATGTGGTTATAGTTTTATCACATGTGTATAAATGTACTAGGGGCGTCCGTGGCCGAGTGGTTAACGTCTCTGACTTGAAATCACTTGCCCCTCACCGCTGTAGGTTCGATCCCTCGGGGCCTTGGAATCTTTATGTGAGGAATCTATCCAGCTGGATTGCGGAACGTCGGTGGTTCTACCCGGGTGCCCGCCCGTGCACAAAAATTGCCAGGAGGGGCACCTGGGGTCTTCCTCCACCAATGGAAGCTGGAAAGTCGCCATATGACCTTAGCTATTGGTGCGACTATAAAATCCAATTCAATCAATAAATGTACTACCTTTTTCTATTTTTCTTTTTTTAACTTCAGTTTTGCCGTTTGCAGCAACGTTGCCTTCTCCTTTGCCAGTGTTTTCTTCTACTGAAAAGGCATTTTCAACATGTTTAACTGATGACCATTTGTCTTTTTTATTGGGTAAGTTTTTAATTGACATAGAATAGACTAACGTATATGAAACTAGATATGGGTGTTCCTCTTAACAATTATACATTTCTTTAGGAGATAAAGCGTTTTCTCTATGTTGTGTTGATCTAAAGTTTCCCTCTCCCTATTGAGGCAACAACAAATGCCTGGGCAACTTATATGGATGTTTTCAGAATGGCTCATGTCCTGATAAGACGATAGAGCATACTTCTTGAAATTATTGAGAAAAAAACTATATAATCTTATAGAAGTTTCATTCCATTAGTAGTTTTTAAATTATGCTCCAGGTATGAAAAGCGGGAATGACAAAGCAGCGACTATATGAGCCCCTGAAATTGTGTCCATGGGACGCGGATGCCCCCAATGAAAACAATCAGTGAAAAACGTAAAATTTGACCAAAAAGGGCCATAACTCAGGTAATACATGGTCGATTTTGGCGTTGAATCAATATGTAAGCATCCTATTATTTTTTTAAACAATCGGTTTAAAACTGTGGGAGAAGATAGGCACACAAACCTTTGGGGACAGACGGACGTACAACTGACCATTTGTTGGGTATTTCCGTCCATACTCTTATTGGCTATCAAAACTACCCAATAAGATAGTCACAAATACCAAATATGTGCCAAGAAATTTCCCATGTTTTCCAAATATTATATTTTTATTGAAATTCACATTCTGAACAAGTTTGGTAAAGATCGGATTAAAAATGAACGACCTTATAGGTAATCTTATTTACCGATATTAAAAAAAATGTTTGCTTTTTTTTTATTTCTTAATTGCAAGCCCTCTGATTTATTTTAACCAAATTTGTAACTATATAAACTTATCTCTATTTTTTTATTCTCTACTCTGTGAGCATTTGTGAATAGGCTTGACATTGGTGACTATACTTTTAACTGACAATTGGTGGCTATTAAGAAATATGTTTATATTTTTTAATTCATTATGATTACTTGAGGAGTTTAATTTTGAATAATATTAATATCAATTATATACTGAAAGGAAAAAGAAACGCAGGGTGCGTATTTCCGCTATATATTGCATATACTGCACACTTAATTCCATATAAATTCCAAGGAAATCCCAAGATGTTTTGTAAAAACAAACGTGCAGTTAGTTAGAGAAAGGACACAACTGTGATGTTGTAGACGTTTTAATCACAGTACACGTTGTAACACGAAATTTATAAATGCTGAAGTTCCTCTTTGAAAAATTGAACCAGTTCAGTACTGTATTTAATGTTAAGTGATTGCAACATTTAAAGACTAAGTTTGCTCACCTGCTTGAGCCAAATGCGCATTCTGACGATAATGAACTTTAAAGGGGTAACCATTGCTGTGTTTAGTGCTGTTTAAACCTTCTTTCTAAAAGGACAGGCCTAATGTCGCCCTGTACCATTCGATTAGCATTAGCATATTAAACATACAATATATAGCGGAAATACGCACCCTGCGTTTCTTTTTCCTTTCAGTATATATCAACGATCTTGAACATGCGTTCACATATTTTTATGCAAAACACCACCTCATATCCTCAGCAATTTAGGGGTTAGGGACAAGACATACAAATTGCTTGACCTTGAACCTTTTACTTCAAATTTTGTGTGAGATACATTTATTTATGATATATACACACAGTCTCACCTTATTATCTGAAGTGGTTTAGCAATTATGGACAGGACACAAACGTTTTCTTAACAGCAAACAAACATATGTGCTTAGTTTTCTCATATATGTATAGATGTTCTACCTTTTTCTATTTTGCGCTTCTTTATTGCAGTTTTGCTATTTGCAGCAACTTTGCCTTTTTCATTGTTCGCTCCTTCTCCTGAAAAAGTATTTTAAACATGATTAGCAGAAAAGGTCATGTCTCTTCCACTTCGGTTAAATTTTAAATTGACAAAGAATAGACTGCTGTTTATCAAACTAGAGGTGGGTGTTTCTCTTAACAATGATACATTTTGTAGAAGGTAAGGCGCCTTCTCCATGTTAAAATATTCTAAGATTTCAAGTCTCTCGAGATGCTTTGATGACACATAGGGACATTTTCGGAATGGCTCACGTGTGACAAAGAAATACAAAAAGATCGGACAGGGAAAGTAGCATTCAAGGAGGACAACCAACCACAAAACACAGAAACAAACACGCAAACAGACAAACAAGAAGGCAAAAGCAATATTAAATGCAAAAGACAACACAAACACAAAAGGGTTGACAATAGGGCTACCGCCTTGGAACGGTCAGTGGCAAAGTAGACCACTGGGGGTTTAAACCGGTTCTAGGGTGCACCAAACCTCACACTTACCCTACTGTCATCCCATTAAAACAGGACAGTGTAAATAAAGAAATCCCCGCCATGATCTAGTCTCTAACCAACAAGGCAGCATCAATAGGCAATATAAGTAAAACACAAATATGCTCGTGTAAATACTTGGAAATTAAACATTGACATCAAGAATACCACATGGAGACGTACTCCATGCACACCAAGAATACTACTTGGAAATTAAACATATACATCAACATGATCAAGAAGACCACTTTGAAAGGCCATGCACGCCAAGTATACTACTTGGAAATTAAACATACACATCAAGAAGACCACATGAGGACGTATTCCATGCACGCCAAGTATACAATTTGGAAATTACACATATACACCAAGAAGACCAAATGGAGATGTACTCCATGCACACCAAATATACTACTTGGAAATTAAACATATACATCAAGAAGACCACATGGAGATGTACTCCATGCACGCCAAGTATACTAATTGGAAGTAAAACATATATATCAAGAAGACCACTTTGAGACGTACTCCATGCACGTCAAGTATACTACTTGGAAATTAAAGATATACTTCAAGAAGATCACAGAGAAGTACTCCATGCACGCCAAGAGTACTACTTGGAAATTAAACATACGCGTCAAGAAGATCACTTTTGAACTACTCCATGCACGCAAAGTATACTACTTGGAAATTACACAAATACTTCAAGAAGACCACATGGAGATGTACTCCATGCACACCAAGTATATAACTTGGAAATTAAACATAGACATCAAGAAGACCACTTGAAGATGTACTCTAAGCACACCAAGTATATAACTTGGAAATTAAACATACACATCAAGAAGACCACTTTGAGATGTACTCCACGCACGCCAAGTAAACAACTTGGAAATTAAAAATACATATTGAAAATAATTGAATTGAATTGAATTGGATTTTATAGTCGCACCAACAGCTAAGGTCATATGGCGACTTTCCAGCTTCCATTGGTGGAGGAAGAACCCAGGTGCCCCTCCGGGCAATTTTCGTGCACGGGCGGGAACCTGGGTAGAACCACCGACGTTCCGCCAGCTGGATAGCTTCCTCACATAAGGATTCCTAGGCCCCTGAGGGATCGAACCTGCAGCGGTGAGGGGCAAGTGATTTCAAGTCAGATACGTTAACCACTCGTAAACATATCGAGAAGACCACATGGAGATGTACTCCATGAATGTCAAGTATACTACTTGGAAATTAAACATACACATCGAGAAGACCTCATGACACATCAAAAAGACCACATGGAGATGTACTCCATACACACCAAGTATACTACTTGAAATTAAACATGCACACCAAGAAGACCACATGGAGATGTACACCATTTAAACCAAGTATACTATGTGGACATTAAACATATACATCAAGAAGACCACATGGAGATGTACTGCATATAAATCAAGTATACTACTTGGAAATTAAACATGCACACCAAAAAGACCACATGGAGATGTACTCCATGACACCAATATATTTCTTAGAAATTACACATATACATCAAGAAGACTACATTGAGGTGAACACCATACACACCAAGAAGTCAACATGGAGATGTACTAAATGCCAACTAAGTATACTACTTGGAAATTAAACATATAAATCAAGAAGATCACATGGAGATGTTCTCTATGCACACCAATAATAATACTTGGAAATTACACATATACACCAAAAAGACCACTTGGAGATGTACTCCATGCACGCTAAGTATACTACTTGGAAATTAAACATATACATCAAGAAGACAACATGGAGATGTACTCCATGCACGCCAAGCATTCTACTTGGAAATTAAACATATACACCAAGCAGAACACTTTGAGATGTTCTCTATGCACACCAAGTATACTACTTGGAAATTAAACATAAACATCAAGAACACCACATGGAGATGTACTCCATGCACACCAAATATACTACTTATTAGTGAAACATATACACCAAGAAGACCATATGGAGATGTACACCATGCAAACCAATACTACTACTTGGAAATAAAACATACACATCAAAAAGACCACATGGAGATGGACTCCATGCACACCAAGTATACTACTTGGAAATTAAACATATACACCAAGTAGACCAAATGGAGATGTACCAATAATACTACTTGGAAATTGCACATATACACCAAGAAGACCACATGGAAACGTTCTCCATGCACACCAAGTATACTACTTGGAAATTACACATATACACCAAGAAAACACATGGAGATGTATTCCATGCACGCCAAGTATACTATTTGGAAATTACACTTATACACCAAGAAGACCACTTGGAAACGAACTCCATGCACACCAAGTATTCTACTTGGAAATTAAACATACATATCACGAAAACCATATGGAGACGAAATCCATGCACGCCAAGTATACGAATTGGAAATTAAACATATACATCAAGACGACCACATGGAGATGGATGTACTCCGTGCAAACCAATACTACTACTTGGAAATTAAACATATACATCCAGAAGACCACATGAAGATGTACTCCATGCACACCAAGTATACAACTTGGAAATTAAACATACACATCAAGAATACCACTTTGAGGTGTACTCCATGCAAACCAATAATACTAATTGAAAATTACACATATACATCAAGAAGACCATATGGAGTTGAACACCATACACACTAGGAAGACCACATGGAGACTTACTCCATGCACACCAAGTATACTACTTGAATATTAAACCTATACATCAAGAAGACCACATCAAGATGTACGCCATGCACGCTAAGTATACTACTTGGAAATTAAACATATACACCAAGAAGACCACATGGAGATACATTCCATGCAAGCCAAGTATACTACTTGGAAATTAAACATATACACCAAGAAGACCACATGGAGATACACTCCATGCAAGCAAAGTATACTACTTGGAAATTAAACATATAAACCAAGAAGACCACTTTGAGATACATTCCATGCAAGCCAAGTATACTACTTGGAAATTAAATATATAAACCAAGAAGACCACTTTGAGATGTACTCCATGTACGCCAAGTATACTAAATTACACATATACATCAAGAAGACCACATGGAGATGTACTCCATGCACGTCAAGTATACTACTTGGAAATTACACATATACACCAAGAAGAACACACTGAGATGTACTCCATGTATGTCAAGTATACTACTTGGAAATTATACATATACACCTAGAAGACCACTTGGAAACGTACTCTATGCACACCAAATATACTACTTGGAAATTACACATATACACCAAGAAGAACACATGGAGATGTACTCCATGCACGCCAAGTATACTACTTGTAAATTACACATATACACCAAGAAGACCACTTAGAAAGGTACTCCATGCACACCAAGTATACTACTTGGAGATTACATATATACACCAAGAAGAGCACATGGAGATGTACTCCATGCAAGCCAAGTATACTACTTGGAAATTACACATATACACCAAGAAGAACACAGGGAGATGTACTCCATACACGCCAAGTATACTACTTGGAAATTACACATATACACCAGTAAGACCACTTGGAAACATACTCCATGCACACCAAGTATACTACTTGGAAATTACACATGTACACCAAGAAGACCACATGGAGACGTACTCCATGTATGCCAAGTATAACACTTGGAAATTACACATATACACCAAGAGGAACACATGGAGATATACTCCATGCACGCCAAGTATACTACTTGGAAATTAAATATGCACACCAAGAAGACCACATAGAGACGTACTCCATACATACCAATAATACTTGGTAATTAAACATATGAACAGACTCAATAAAACCGAGTCTGCTGCTTTATTCTCTTAATTGTGTTTGTTGCTCTCAAAGGATCACCTTTATCAGTATTTATATACATCAAGAAGACCACATGGAGATGTACTCCATGCAAACCAATTTAGTGGGGCAGATTGATGACATATATTGGTAAAATTGTGCATTTTGTGACAAAATCTCCAAACTTGACACATAGCTAGACAATTTTCTATTAAACTTTTTTGGCTATGGACCCGCAACGGATTTTGAAAAATGGCCGCCATTTTCAAAATGGCCGTCAAATATTCCATTAAGAATTAATTAAACCCATAATTAATTGGTTTCATCAAAACTGTTATTGTAAATACACTAAATTCAGGAAATTTATAGACAATAAAATATGCAATATAATTTGGGTCATCTTTTTCTTCAAAATGGCTGCCATTTTCAAAATGGCCGCCAAAAACGGTTTTTTTATTATTATTTTTAGAAAGCAATCGAAATGTTGATGTGTTTTACAAAGGTGTTGTCTTGATATATTTATGTGTATCTCTATACTTCAATAAATAGTTGTTAGATACACCCCTATACTTTAGGGGTTAGGGATTTTACACATGTATACATACTATGCCAACTCTGAGACTAGTTTGTCTTAGTTGTCTTTAGCATTAGCCTCTGAAGTGTGTTTAAGTTTCAGTCTCAACCTTATTAGCGGCTTTTAGTATATAATAACTCGTAAATATACATCCAGTGACTTGGTAAAATACTATTAAAGGTATACACAACAATCTTGAATTATTTATCAAGCATCCAAACTGATTAATCCAATATCAATTTTGACTTTAAAACTTCTTGCATATAAATACAATGCAGAATGTTTTAATTGTTTGTGGTTATTCTATTACAAGTTTTAACATATTATTGGTGCAATATATTCCCCAATGGGCAATATGTAAAACTAATTTGCTTTGAACTATTTGCATAATTATTAAAACTGGTTTTAAAACATGCATATGAAGTAGCAAAACTAACGGGACGCCGCGGATTATAACAAAATCAAGCTAGCCGAGTCTTCTAAAAAAATATCGGAAAGGATACTTAAACAATATTTTTCATCTCCGATTTATCGAAATTAGATTTAATTACGACCTTAAATTACATTTGTTAATTTAATAAACAATATTAACAAGACACTATCAGAAAACAAAATACAAAAAGGAGTTTGTTATATACAAACTCAAATGTAATATGTGGTCATATCATTTGAACATTTTCAATATGAGAGCTAACATTAAATTTAATCTAATCTTACTATCTATGATCTGAATGGTACAATATTCACAGTACCCAACGTCCCATTTTAAAAAGATTGTATACATCATTCCTGCTTTGACACTTCGTTTGCAACACACTTGTCTCTTTGACATCTACATGTAATAGGTCCCTTGCAAACGCTGATGTCTGTGGTAGTGTTATCGAGAATGGCTTCAACATATCCACTTCCAACCGCATTCACCGGATGTAGGCATTTCACAGGTGGACCTAAAGGCCATGTCTCCAACAATATCCAATTACAACCTATTAAACAACTCGGCAAGTGTGCTTGAAACGAGCTACATCAATTGGTGACATGGACTTGTTGTATCTTGGAACCATTGAATGTCGACAATTCTTTGCGACATCAACATGCACTTCCTCTTGTCGAACATACACTTCCTCTTGTCATTTTCTAACAAGCACATCTTTTGGAATTGGAATGCTTGTGCAACCTCAACACAGTATTTCCAGATTTTCCATGCACATATTTTACCTTTTTCAGCAAATGAAGATATTTCATTACATCTAGTTAGTGCGAAAAGCAACTATTCGTCTTGGTTTATATGGACTAATGAATAAGCAATACAGTGTGGAACGAAGAACCTAAAGTGTTTCCTAGCTCCTAAAACTAACCCATAGCTCATCTAACTGCATTTACTGTACCATTGCTATAACATGTACTACAACGTCTGTGTCTACTGTATATAGCATTTATGTTGCATATGCCACATGCAACACACGCATAGTATCGTATCATCTTAGTGAAATGATCGAGATCAATCTCAGATTCTCGTTGTCAGATACAAGGCACATCTGTATCTCTGTTTTATTGAACGTGTTTTTAGTTTATCTTCTATCGCAACCGATTGCTATGCCAGTTAACCAGAGCTCTGATTTTGTTTTGCATGATGGCCGTCACCTACTAAACCTTCTGCAACTGACATTCAACAATGTGTAAGAACTTATTAATCATACTTACTTATGTTTTGCAAGCATTAAAAAGCATTTTAAGGCAGCTCGTATAGTCTGATTAAAATCCTAAACCGTTTTCCAAAGTTAGGAAACGCTGGTGAGACACTCTAATCTGCCGTTAATCGGAACCTAATATGATACATATATATGCGAGAAGAAGCAAGTTATATCATCTGTTGTAGGTGACCACTGTGGAAAGAAAACATGTTCTGGTCGATCTGTTTAAGGACAGACTTGGTTATGGCATCTATCAGCTCTGTTACAAACGTGTCATACTTTGCTTTACATAATTTACCTATTTGTTGCAATTTCTATCACACGAGAGTCGTCTATTTAACGTAAGTCAAGTACCAGTAAATCCTCAATATTGTCCTTGAATATATTTTCTAAGTCCTCTACTGTGTCACTCAAATTGTCTTACGAACATCTTTAACTTGTTCATGATGGAAAATATTAGAGTCCTTTAATAGGTAGCGCCTGGTGAATTATTGCAATAACTGAAATTAACAGATAAGATATCATCCATTGTGGAAGCTGCGATGTGTTTACAGCACCTACTGCACCTTTAATAGACAGCGCCTGATGAATCATTGCAATAACTGAAAATAACAGATAAGAGATCATCCAATGTGGAAGCTGCGATGTGTTTACAGCACCTACTGTACCTTCATCTTCTTTCGCAATCTTATATTTCTGCTTGTGAGGTAGTGTATTGGGTATAGATGAGACAACACTAATGAAGTTTATCTCACACACAGCGATGACTAATTTTAAGTACTGCAACGGCGAACTTTTGGTTTCTCTTGATGATCGTCCCGGTTATAATCCCAGTTTACCATAAGTATGGCAATCACGTGATGCGCATTTCCTGATGCATGTGTTTATTTCAGAAAGAAATCTGCAGTGTCATAATTGCCACAAGGGCACTTTCCATCTGTAGACTTCAAACAAGTCTCAGATTGTTTTAAGTGCCTCCATTTTAAATACAAAGGTTTCAACGCAAAATGCCATTATGATTTTCACATTGGGTTTCAGGCCAATTTTATTTCTGCTCGGCAACTACATAGTTTAGACGCAGTTAATCCGTTTAGGTTTTGTTTACTTGTTTTGTCTTGTAAATAAGGTTTACCAAGTCAATGTATTTTAGGGTTTTATAAATATATTTTATAATGAACCGACAGTTTCTGATAATTCCAAAGGCTGGAGAAAATGCAGAGTCAATCCGAAGTGAAATTTGATTTAAACTTGTAAATCTCTTAACACATTAACCATATGGTGGCCCTGAATAACACTTTATTGCAATATTAATAAACAAATACTATGCCAAGAAAACTGAGTGAACAAATTCAACTTATTAATTACGTTCTTACAAATAACTATTAAACAAATTATATTTTTTACGATTTTCAATACGTTTTGTCGGCCATTTTGAAAACGGTAGCCATTTTGAACTTAAAATATACCCAGAGTGTATTTCATGACCCTTTGTCTATAATTTTGAAATATTTGGCGAGGGTCCATAGTCAAAGTTGTTCAGTATGGTATTGTCTAGCTATGTGCAAAGTTTGGTGCTTTTGTCAAACAATGCACACTTTTTTCACCAATCTGCCCTACTAAGTATACTACTTGGACATTAATCATATACATCAAGAAACCACATGAAGACGTACTCCATGCACGCCAAATATACTACTTGGAATTAAACATATACATCAAGAAGACCACATGGAGATGTTCTCCATGCACACCAATAATACTACTTGAAAATTAAATATATACATCAAGAACACCACATGGAGATGCACTCCATGCACGCAAAGAAGACCACTTTGAGACGTACTCGATGCACACCAATTATACTACTTGGAAATTACACATATACACCAAGAAGAACACATGGAGATGTACGCCATGCACGCCAAGTATACTACCTGGAAATTACACATATACACCAAGAAGAACACATGGAGATGTACTTTACGCACGCCAAGTTTACTACTTGGAAATTACAAATATACACCAAGAAGAACACATGGAGATATACTCCATGCATGCCAAGTGTACTACTTGGAAATTACACATATATACCAAGAAGAACACATGGAGATATACTCCATGCGCGCCAAAATTAAATATACACATCAAGAAAACCACATGAAGACGTACTCCATGCACACCAATACTACTTAGAAATCACACATTTAGATCAAGAAGACACCACTTGGAGATGTACTCCATGCATGCCAAGAAGACCACTTTGAGATGTACTTCATGCGCGCCAAGTGTACTACTTGGAAATCAAACATATACATCAATAAGACCAAATGGAGATGTACTCCATACAAACCAAGTATACTACATGGACATTAAACATATACATCAGAAAGACCACATGGAGACTTACTCCATGCACGCCAAATATACTACTTGGAAATTAAACATATATATCAAGAAGACCACATGGAGATGTACTCCATGCACACCAATAATGCTACTTGGAAATGAAACATATACATCAAGAAGACCACATAGTGATGTACTCCATGCATACAAAGAAGACCACTTTGAGACGTACTCCATGCACACCAAGTGTACTACTTCGAAATTAAACATATACATCAAGAAGACCACATGGAGATGTACTCCATGCACGCCAAATAGACTACTTTGAAATTACACATATACACCAAGAATAACACATGGAGATGTACCCCATGCACCCTAAGTTTACTACTTGTAAATTACACATATACACCAAGAAGACCACATTGAGACATACTCCATCCACGCCAAGTATACCACTCGGAAATTAAACATATACATCAAGACGACCACATGGAGACGTACTCCATGCAAATCAAGTATAGTATTTGGAAATTACACATATACACGAAGAAGACCACATGGAGACATACTCCATGCACGATAAGTATACCACTCGGAAATTAAACATATACATCAAGAAGACCACATGGAGACGTACTCCATGCAAACCAAGTATAGTATTTGGAAATTACACATATACACGAAGAAGACCACATGGAGACATACTCCATGCACGCCAAGTATACCACTCGGAAATTAAACATATACATCAAGAAGACCACATGGAGACGTACTCCATGCAAACCAAGTATAGTATTTGGAAATTACACATATACACCAAGAAGACCACATTGAGACATACTCCATGCACGCCAAGTATACCACTCGGAAATTAAACATATACATCAAGAAGACCACATGGAGACGTACTCCATGCAGGCCGAGTATACTATTTGGGAATTAAACAAACTTGGAAATTACACATATACATCAAGTAGACTACATGGAGCAGAACTTGATGCACGCCAAGTAAACTACTTGGAAATTAAACATATACATCAAGAAGACCACTTGGAGATGTACTCGATGCACACGAAATCTACTACTTGGAAATTAAACAACACATCAAGAAAACCACGTTGAGATGTACTCCATGCACACCAATAATACTACTTGGAAATTAAACATATACATAGATGAACAATATATTCGCCACTTGGAGATGAACACCATACGCACCAATAAGCCACTTGGAGATGAACACCATACATACCAATAAGCCACTTGGAGATGAACACCATACACACCAATAAGCCACTTGGAGATGAACACCATTCACACCAATAAGCCACTTGGAGATGAACACCATACGCACCAATAAGCCACTTGGAGATGAACACCATACCCACCAATACGCCACTTAGAGATGAACAATATACACACCAATAAGCCACTTGGAGATGAACACCATATGCACCAATAAGCCACTTGGAGATGAACACCATACCCACCAATAAGCCACTTGGAGATGAACACCATACCCACCAATACGCCACTTGGAGATGAACACCATACGCACCAATAAGCCACTTGGAGATGAACACCATACACACCAATAAGCCACTTGGAGATGAACACCATACACACCAATAAGCCACTTGGAGATGAACACCATACACACCAATACGCCACTTGGAGATGAACACCTTACACACCAATACGCCACTTGGAGATGAACACCATACACACCAATACGCCACTTGGAGATGAACACCATACACACCAATAAGCCACTTGGAGATGAACACCATACACACCAATACGCCACTTGGAGATGAACACCATACACACCAATAAGCCACTTGGAGATGAACACCATACACACCAATAAGCCACTTGGAGATGAACACCATACACACCAATACGCCACTTGGAGATGAACACCATACACATCAAGTAGACCACTTGGAGATTAACAACATACACATCAAGTAGACCACTTGGAGATGAACTTGGAGATGAACAACAAACACGCAACGAAGTACACCACTTGGTGACGTACACCATACACAAGGCATTACTTCCTGAATTACATAAACATATCTCATCTACGTTTTCAAATGTCAAAGCCGAAAACTGGGGATCATTAATCAATTATGTGATTTGTATTATTAGTTATTGGAAAAGTCTAAAATAGAACAAGAAAATGGTTGCCCGGTGGCCACATTGAATCCGAGAGAAACAATACGCGTGCATAAATCCCCTCAATGCCGTTAATGCACAGGCCAAGTTTAATGAACACATCTCTGGGGCGTTAATGCCCGGTCAAGATCCAGTGTTTGCGAACGTACTGACAGACTGATTGACAAACTGACTAAACGTTATGATAAACCTACAACCCCTCCCATGACTTATGTGTACCACATTAATTATAACCATGACAATATCACATTCATTATTACCATTCCCAGTGTATACCAAGTTATTACCATGACCACTTTATAACACTTTATACAACACATTTACTACCAAAATCGCCAGTTTATCACATTTATAACTACCATGACTAATGTATACAAAATGCAATACTACCATGATCTATGTACATCACATTTATTACAACCATGAATACTATCACTTTCTGACATACATTTTCCCATAATTCAATTGACATCAATAAAACAGCGCGTATCTCATACATTCCAGTAGTATACGGTTTTTTGCACTAAGTTACTATGTAGATAATTGTACTGTGTTATTGAGTTGTACCCCAATCCGGGTTCCTTACATAGAGGAATTGCTGATGTTTAAGGAATTAAATATTTTAACGACCATATTGCCAACACTTTATGTTTGTAATGTCATATCTTGACTTTTATTCATCTTTGTAGTTGTTGTTTGTCTCTGTGAGTGTTTGTGGTCCATGAATGCGATGAAATATGTTATTTTGGCTTGCCATAAAGCGAGACATTTTATTCCATTGAGAACAAAACGTTCCTTATGAAATAAGAGTCGAAGTTGCAGGATAGCGATAGGAATAAAACATGTTGTTCCTGTCTCAGAAACCTAAACACTAAGCATGAATGTAAACATCTCTATACCAAATGCACTTTGCATGTTGGGGCACGTTTACGCCGCTATTGCTATTTCACATTGGGTAGTACTATCCAAGACAAAACTATAACAAAAGCTTGAACTGTCTAGCCCATACAAATCCCGAGAAAGTGGCCTGAGCGAAAACATTAATTAAAATACTACTACATTAGTAGCCCTTTACCTTGAGGTTAGGACCACACTTGCATTAACAATGTCAGATTATGTTGTACGTCAACATATACAACAATAACCGAAGTGTGACGAAGTTAGTGCAAATAGCTTCTGAGAAATTGACCTAAATGCAAAACTTGAATGTTGACGCGTTCGCCGACGTTGCTGGAAAAGTAAAAGTGAGACAAACACTGTCGAAATACGTTCAGTTGTTCTTGAGACGAAGATCATTTCAGATTTAGGTTAGTTTTGTTATGAGATATATCTTCGAGGTAACTTTCATCTAAGTAATACCTGTTTGAAAAGTGTTGATCTAAAAAATATTTACAAGACATTTAGCTGAAATTGGCCAAACGGTTTCAGAGACATAAAACAAATAATATGAATTGTGTAAGCCTAGTCTATCAAGCATTACAGATCACAGTAAATAAACAAGAAAAATAGCTCGTACCTCCCCCAGCAAGCTGATTTTTTTCTGTAAACCAATATCGCAGCATCTCTGACGTGGTCAAAACGTGCAAGTCCTGGTTGCAATGACACGGAATCTCCTCGCGGTCCAGGATATCACTCAGTTTATGCAAGCAACCGCTCCGAACGCCAATCTTCGGACATTTTATGAACATTTCAAGTTCACTCGACTGACACGTACGATCTCTGATTTTTCTCAGCGTTTGCTCAACAAATTCTTTCACCTTGGCACAAATAGTCGAGCTTGGAGGATGCGTCTCGCTATATTGAGTCACCCAGATCTGTATAACATTCTCGTTCAAGTAGAGAGTAAGTCTGTGGCTGGTATGTGGCACGTCACCCACTTCAAATACCCCACATCCACAGAATATCAGATCCTTGTCTTTTTGTCTGGATAGTCGCCACCGTGTGAGACATGCGGCTAATAGACGGTTGAAAACTGCGGTAGGTATTGATAGATTGAAACACAGTTTGGTGGTCGACTGGTATTCTGGATGACTTATCAAGATATCTAGTGGTGGTTGGTCTTTAAGAGCAGATGGAACGAAGAAATAATCTACAGCCTGCAAAACGTAAATTGTTAAGTACAGATAATGTTCGTATGTGATGGTTGTAGAAAGAATAAGACACATGGTTCGAATGATCGTGCATCTGCACAATATTAACATTCCAAATGAGTTGACTAAATATGAAATGGTTGAGGATGTAATACTTACAAAATACATAAACAATATTAAAATTATACCAAAACTAATTAAACAAGACGGAATAGAAACAAGTACTAAAAAGAGATTTTGACGGAACAGAAAAGGTTTTACGATGAGGGCCACAATTTGAAAACGATTTAGAAAAAAATGATGGATAAAGAGTATGGCATTTTCATAAAGAAGGGCTCATAAAGGTTGGTAATAAAATGAATAGCTTTTGGAAAAATGTATTCCAATCCTCGGCGATATTGCAGGAAAACCATGTGATTACAGTAGAAGATTAACAACAGAACGGTATTCTATAAAGACTTAAGAAAAAAATATATATTTTTCATTAATGACATTGTTGATGACAATTGTGTATTTTTATCTTTAGAACATTTTACAGCAAAATATGACATAAACATTCCTTTTTTAATTTATACAGGATTAGTTAGTGCAATTCCAGCTGATTGGAAAAAACGCATAAAAAATAATAATACGCGATCGAGAATCCTAAGAAATAAAAACGTTAGTAAACTTAAAACAGCTAAAAAAGGTAAATCAAACATTCTACCCTCATTTTTTGAAGTCAGTAGTTGAAATTCCAAATAATTCTCAAATGAAATGGCAAAGATATTTGGAATGCGCATTGACTAGTGAAGATTGTGCAATTTTATATAAGCGACCTTTCCGTAGAACAGATGACTCATATGTTCAATCCTTACACTTTAAAATTAGTCATCGAATTATTTTCATAAATGTAAGATTATATAAATGTTTAATGACTTAAACGGAACTATGCACATTTTGTAACAATACAAAAGGAACTCTGTTAGCCAAGAACGTATTGATAAATGTGTTTAATGATTTACATGAAAAATGCAATATTTTAATAGAATTAAAACCGAAGCCCATTTTTCTTGGCATACCATGCTCTTCAGATATTGATTATAGTTTGTATCCATTTGTGCTCATCTATAATATGTCTATTCTTGCAAACTGAGAAACTGTTTACCTAACTATACAATATTTTTAGAAGAAGTGAAAAGGTACAGAGATGTGGAATTGTTCTCAACATATATGTACCCCTTACATAAATATACACTAGTTGTAATGTTTAGAATTTATAACTGGAAGGACGTTAAATCCATTCCACAAATTTAATGAAGTTATTATTTACTATAGGAGCAGGTAGACTATAATTGCATCTGTATACACTACTCAAACCTTTATAATCGGTAAAAATTCAATTATATAATTTTAATTATTTATATTTTCATTTGAAATTTTAACTGGCGTCGTTTAACAAATATCGCTAGCGATTTATAAAACTTAATCTGCCTTGATTGGACTAAGACTTTGCTGACAAACTTAATAAAATATTGGTATGTGTTTCGGTAATTTCTAGTTTTTAGTATTCATGTTATTTTCAAAAAACCTGGGTTACCGATTATAAAAATTGAGTAGTGTATGTACTGTATATAGATGTGTGTACACTTGATATTCAAATAAAATATTTATTTATTTTTTAAATGCATCACTTAAATTAATAATATAAATTGTAAGTATAAACAAAATACGGGGTATGAAAATGTACAATTGTTTATTTTGGATTTACGTTTAACCTACATCTCTGAAAGTAACGCGGTATTACTATTTTTTACGTATGCACTATTAGCTGATGTCAAAGTTTACATACATTAGTCACAATAATCATATGACCCTCTTATGACATAAATGCCGACATTACATTTAAGTTGTTAGTATTGCTAAAATATAATTTGATTTGAGAAGTTGATTTCAAGCGTTTTCATGTCATACTTTACCAAAGGAAACGAAGTTTAAAATGAAAAAAAAATCTACCTAACTAGTTTAAACTTTTTGAAAGATGGTGAATATTTTTGAGCTTTCACAAAAGGTAAATGTGTGGAGTTACAGACTTGGTAGGCTTCCCCAGAAGAGTATCGTATTTCAACAGTTTTCTGTTAATATTGTCATGGGTAACGTAATAGCATTAACATTTTGGTGTTGAAACTAACATGGTGTCTAGTTTCAACACCATTTTAAATCACAATTAGCAGAAGACAAACTTATTTAAACGTTATCGTTTTCCAAAATGAGCATCTTAAATTGATATTTGGAATCTACCAACTTCAAAAATAAGAGAGCAATAATAACTAATCTGCCGTGGACACAACATGTTTCATCCTCTACATCACTGTTAAAATATTCCAAGAAAAAAGGCAATAAATCTCAAAACAGCATTTCGCCTTCATTGTATGATCACCCTCATGCGATGGTTAGGAAATGAAAATATGGTTATTTTTTGACGGATTGATGGCACAATAATGTGGTTTAATGACGTTCAGATGGGAAACGACAACATGATATACTCCAGCCATGTTTGTTTCAGAGCGTATATATATTCCGAATCAACACACCTCGGATTCTAAACAGTCATCGTTAAAAGTGCGAGGTTTCGCAATGATATCTAGTTTCTCCATCAAGCCAATCAAATGACGACGATTGTCATAAAAACTCTCAGTTTCTTCTTTCTTCCAAACTGCATCTGTGGGTGATAGAAAGAAGTAGAAATTTACCAGGAGTAAAATGTAAATTAATTTTGAAGAACAATATACAATCGTTGAATATTCATATTAGCGTGAATCACTATTATTGATCAGATGCTTTTTGCGAGAAGAGGACTTATATAAAAATGAGTGCGCTGATTCATTTTGGACTATAGTGGACATAAATTATTGTGGTCATTAAAGCTAAACCAGGAAGAACTTAAAAAAGTTCTCTAAAACTTTTAGAAAATTGGATAAGAGAGATATGGGATCATTATTGTAATTTATTTGTTTTCTGTAAGTAATTTTAATTTCATCGTATCGCTTAAAAAAAGGGAATTATATTTAAAAGATTTGTGTTGCTGGTGTTGGTCTCTTTTAAATTCAATTTGAGACGTAACGCAGATTCTGTCCGTAGTTTTGATTGTATTTTGAAAAATTATGTTTAAGAATAAATGCAGTAAGTATACAGTAAGCATACCGATTAGATCCAGTTTCAGTTTGGCTGTTTTGTTGAACTCCTGCCATTTCTCGTAGATCTGAGGTTTTTTACTACAGAACCGTTCGGCTGTTAAGATGCACTTAAAGGCATCGACCAACCACTGGGGATCAAGAAGTACATAGTCTCGCAGACCTTCATCGCTGAAATAAAAAGCGAATGTACAGCTAGATTATTACAAATATTTAACCGCATCTAATGCTACAAACACAAATAGTCTAAACTAATCATGAACAGAAAAATAGACTACAAACCTCAACAATTCACATGTGTAACACACATTTATTATAACTATAACAATATACAGTAACAAAAATTCATCATGTTTGTTCATGTTCATCGAAAATAGTGTTTACATGGTAAATACTGCTTTGTTAGGTAAACTTTAAATGTGTGTAATATTACTAATGGAATTCTAAAATTGACAATACAAAAAGTCGTGTTAATAATTCACCTGAAGTACAAGACATTTCCCAGGTCATGTTGGAACCTTAGAAATAATTGCAGTTCTTCATCTGAACTCAGTGGTACGGGCAGGAGTCTGTTGATACTTTCTATATCAACTCTCTTGATGATCTATATTATAAATTACGAAACATTAGCCAACTAACATAGCTACCAATAATTTCAACTCAGACAATTCCTGCTTACATATTACTATTTGTAAACTCTGGTTGGTTATGTCTTTTCTGTGTTGATATCAGTTTTTGCCGTCCTCGAGTATAGCTTTTTAATGTGGTAATCAAATAGGCTCAGCCGAGACGTAACTGTGTATACCAAAGACGTATTTCTTCTGTTCAATTACGTATTACATTTATTATTTCTTCAGTAGTGTGTATTACTATAATGTTTGCATTTCAACGCCTAATCCGTCCCATTAGCGTAAATAATGGACTCTGTTTGCGTTCCATTTGAGAACCAGTGCCTTTTGTGCACGTTCTGTATTTGCTAAATGTTTATTAACTGCATTCAGTTGCGTTCTCGAATGCATTTAGCGGTAATAAACAAATATGTGCATCTGTGTGAAGGCATCTGAGCTTCGTTTCTGAATGTAACAAAAAAATCTTTATGGATGCATTAAAATTAATATCTCACATTCTGAATGTATTTACCAACCGACGCAAGCCAACGAATGCAGTTCAAATGGAAATTTTTAAGAAATGCATTTTAAAAAATAAATTTCTGCAGAAATTCCGTTATGGTTGATATTGAGTTCATCAACATGAAATCAGCATTCGTTTTGGTTTCATCGCACACACAGTGTAGCATTCCATATGCGTTTCGTTTGCGTACCAGCCGCAAGCGATGTAAGCACATGGAAATGCTAATGACGCTTAAGACCTGCAAAACGTGAATTCACTTTGAACATGTACTTACGGTGTAATTCGAACAATATAAGCAACAGTTAAGGTCATATGGCGACTTTCCAGCTTCCATTGGTGGAGGAAGACCCCAGGTGCCCCTCCGGGCAATTTTCGTGCACGGGCGGGCACCTGGGTAGAACCACCGACGTTCCGCAAGCCAGCTGGATAGCTTCCTCACATAAAGATTCCTAGGCCCCTGAAGGTTCGAACCTACAGCGGTGAGGGGCAAGTGATTTCAAGTCAGAGACGTTAACCACTCGGCCACGGACGCCCCAACTGTGGAATGAAGGGTGTAAGTCAATTATATTGTTTAACAAAATTATATGTGCTTGCTACTTTAATAAAAAGAAATGGTTTTACGCCTGTTTTACCTTAAGTCCTCCATCCTTCATTAAGTCCATCAATGCTTTTTCCAGCATTATCCACCTAGCAGGTATCAACTCTCCCCAGTAACTCTGCTGCGACGCCACCTCCAATATCTTCTTCTTTAGTCCGTCCAAAGTTGGGTCGATGATCGAATTGTCAATTGCGAATTCCTCATCTACCACATGGTGCTGGATGACCTTGCCTGACAGAAACTTTCTCATAGCCAAGAAGTAATTTTCGGATAGCTCCTTTTTCCTCGTCTGCGTAATTCCAACCGTTATAAAAAAAATAAAACATTGTAGCATAGAGTATTTCTCATCTCGTTTGTTGATTTAAACATCCCGACGAAGAAAATTTCGGATAATACCTTGACTAATGTACTGACTACTAACCATGGCAACTAATTGTTAGTATTACGATAGCAACTGAATAGGATAAGTATCTTAACATAGGTTGTGATTTTCTCCGCATTTTATTTAACCTATGGTTGGGACTGTTAGTAAGTATTAAACCTAATTTTGCGCACGTATAAATACACGGCTGGTAATCCGTGGAGCTACCTCCGTTTGGAGGTATATGCAAAAGTGCTCCGGGGTAGTTCCAGCGCCAAAAACAGCAAACAAGGTGGGTATGTTTTGCTATTTCTTTGTTATTTTCTTTTTTTGCCTTGAAATGAAAAATCGGGGAATGCAAGTTCCGTGCAGTTATTTTTAATATTGTCCAAGCTTTCTAGTTAGCCATTTTTCAAAATGAAGTTCAAACTAAGATTCAGTTCCCCTCTAGAAAACTGCTGAGAATAGAAGAGGTCATGTGGCATATAAGAAAATAAAATGTTTATCTTTGTTGACACCATGAGCAAATTGCATTCATTCGGCACCTCTTAAATACGTTCTACTTTCACTTTCAAAACTTTCAAGTTGATAAATAAAATCATCATACAACCATGTAAATGGTTCTTAGCTATCACAAACAAGTCAATAAAGTCATTTCAGCCAGAAAAACAAGTGGTCATGCTTGTTTAATGACTAGGTAGAGTTGGGAAATATCTCCTTAAAGATACTATAGCTGAATATAAGACCAGTGATTGTGTACCTAAAGTGAATGGGAGTTATGGTTCTTTGAACAAGAGTGCCAAGTTTGAAACGCTTTCGGACATTATTTTTTGAGAAATGAGGAAGAACAAAAACCAACATGTCAAAACGCGTAAACGGACGGACGGACGGACAGGCAGATGCAGACAGACGGAAATCACCAAACCATAAGCCTGGATTTGTTTCACAATCCGGCTAAAATATGTTAGAAACAAATGTTTTTGCATCAATGTATATGGAATAGGACTGCATCATAGCGGCAACTGGTATATAGTGGATGCACCAATGATTTTGGTATGTAAATTATGTTTAAAACATGTAGAATGTCGTTCGCAGTGGTAAATAAATGACATTCTGATAAGTCATTGGTGCTATCTCAATAGCATTGAAACTATCTCTCTGGCACTGGAGCTATCTCTTCTAAGAAATCCCGTATTTCTCCCCCATAAACGTTCTCCGTGTTATTTATGTTGTCAACAGGCAAAATATGGACACCAACTGGTTGATATTTGATGCGTTCATGTCGATATGTAGTGTAAATAGGCAAAACAATGTGGAAAAACATCGGTGGCGACGATAAAGTTGAGAAAAAACTGGAGCACTTTTGCATATACCTCCAAACGGAGGTAGCTACACTGATTACCAGCCGTGAAATAGTGCAAGTTGAATGAAAGTTACCTAAAAATAGTAAGCTGATTGCCAACGAAGAGGTAGTTGCCAACAATGACCAAGTCCTCCATACAGTGGTCTATGTATTGCCTTAAAATATTCGGCATTGATCTGAATATGAGTTGTAACTCCAAAGTATTTGTAGAAATGCATAGTTTTACCCGTTATGTTGTGGATTAGATTATTTAGTATGAACTTTTAAAGAACAGGCTTGAATGAATTGAATGTTGTTTAGCGATGCATCAACCCATTACAGGTTATTTAGAGCCAACCTACGGACGAGGTTAAGGAGGTGTCTTGCCCCAAAAAAAACGGTGAAACTCATTGGCATCTGTGAGACGTGAACCCGGATCATCTGATCAGTTGGTATGGGCTCAAAAAGGATGACTGCATTAAACTAAAATGTCATTAAGGTTATAGCCACTTTTTTCTAACAAAATGATATATAGGGTCCTATAGAAACCACAGCGTCCGAACGCAATGGCATCGTAGGTCCGCACTGTACTGCAAACAAGGACTAGAAACTACAATGAAAGAGACAAAAAACAACAGAAAGGGTGGTGAAGACAGGGTTACCGACTTGGAACGGTCAGTAAAGTTGGTACCAAGTCCATGTATGTCGAGTATGTCGAGCTGCAATATGTAGGCAAGCTTTATATATGCCCAGTTTATTGCTATATGTCGATATATGTGCCAATGTCGATAAATGGTCAAGGCTTTGGTACAATAAATGACAATAATATGTATTATCGCATTTAAATAAATATTTAAAAACTAACAATATATAATATAAATATAAATAATATATATATATATATATAAAAAACATTATTTTTTTTTGTTATTTTTTTTTTGTTATAAAATGTTACATCTGAGAATCGGTACCCAGTGTATCGGAATAGTTCACACATTTAGTGATAACGGTTATATACCGGTGTTACTACTATATTACGATTTGTTTTTTATTTTTTGTTATATTAGTTTTGTGAATTAAGAGTGTAAAACTGTATTGTATTCAACGCTTTATCATCGACGTAAATATGAATACCCAGTTGGTACGTAAAATACTATTTTGCAATGGACAATGCAGGGGTCTCCTTCGTAATTTCAGTGAGTGGATATTCAGCATGTGATTGGTAAACATCGTTAAAATAAACATTTACTTAAGATTAAAGATTCAGTTGTTTTACATAATTCAGTTTTTTATAAACTCATCAAAAGTCACAGTCGTAATACATGCTGCAGCTGACTTAAACCTAAATCTGATGTGATTGTATGAAAAGTGTACAACTATAAACCATAAACACGAGGTACAATGGCCTCGCCTCAAAGTGCTCACATTTTCAAGAAATAACACCAAAAACAATTTCATTATATACCTCTATGAAAAACTGTGATACCGAGGAGGTGCCATACTTGACCCCAGTGTCACCATTAAACAAACTAGGTAGATAACCATCATCTTATGCTAATTGCAAAATATTAGACATTTAGCTATTGTAGTATCAGCAGATATGCTTAAAGATTGTGCCATATAACTCAAATTATAGACAATATAATATTATGAATCCCTGGGCGCGGCCAAACTTGATTCTAGTGTCACCAGTTGAGTAACCTGGCAGATAACAATAACCTGATGCAACATGCAAAGTATCAGACCCGTTGCAGTTTCAGAGATGTTGTAGTTTCAGAGAAGAATATATTTATAGAAGGTCGTGTGTGATCCCCGAGACTGAGACAAATTTGACTCCAGGATTCCCATTTGAAAGCAATAAGTAGCGAATCAGTATTATTATGCTAAATGCAAACTATATGACTATAGCTCTTGTAGCTTCACAGTACACTTTTTAAAAATGTTCCTATATGACACTAGGTAAAAATATGTGACTCCTGCGGGGAAGTCTATTATGACACAATGGTCACCATTTAAAAACAATTGAAAGCAGATCATAAGCTTACACTACATGACAAGTATGAAAAGTATTAGGACTCTGCTCTTAGAGTTACAGAGATTTTTGTCAAGATATCCTATAAAAAAAATTGTAATCTGTGACCCCAGGGACTAAGCCAAATATGAACATAGAGTCACTATTTTAAAACAATAGGACCAAACTAGTCCTGAATCGATCACCTGATGGTCTTTGCAAAGATGACAACAATTTCAAACAAGCCTATAATTTCTTAACAGAATTAGATCATTCAGTCGATAGCGTGCCATGCATATTCCCGCGCCCGCCTTCAAGCGTTCATGCCCAGAAAGTGTATATATGGTTATAGGGGACCTCAACCGTTTCCAAGTTATGGCCAAGGAGATATGTCCCCAACCATAGGTAATAATGGACCCCGGGGCCAAAGCTTGTTGGATGGTTGTATCCTTCTGTTCTTGCCCAGTAAGTGGCTTTAGAGTGGAGATCTCAACAGTTTCCAAGTTATGACCTCAGGGTTATGTCCCCAATGATGGGAATAAACCTCAGAGCCGATGCTGGTTTTTGAGAAGAACATAGTTTAAAGGTTTTCCATATAAAATTATGTTGATAAAATGTGACATCTCGGGTGGAACCATATTTGACCACATGGTATCGATTTGAAAAGAAACTTGATAGAGGACCATAACTTATGGTACATGCAAACTATTATACCTCTAGCTCATAGTTTCAGAGATGATCCTTATAAATTTTCATATATAACTCTTATATAAATCTATGACCCCCAGAGCGGGGCCAGATTTCATCCCAGTATCACCATTTGAGCGAAATTGCTAGAGGAACATAAGCCGATGCTACATGATATATATGAGAGCTATATGCCGTGTGGTTTCAAAGAAGAATAGTTTTCCTATCTACGTCTAACATTGTTTAAGGTTTTAATTTTAACAAATTTGAAAAGCATTCATCGAACGATCATGCAAGTAAAGTTTGGTCAAAACTGACTAAGGATTTCGTGTAAAGCAAAGTTTAACGGACGACGGACGGACGACGGACGAAGAGTGAACCCAATATATCATCCTGAGCTTCGGCTCAGGTGATCTAAACAAATAATTGGTAGAGGTCACTAAGATAATGCTAATTGAAAACTATTAGACCTCTAGCTCTTGTAGTTTCAGAAATATTGTTTTAAAGAAACCTGATTTATTTAACGGCAAAGGTTACTCTAATTACAGGAAAACGTTAACGTTTTGGCACTGCTATCGCAGTCTATTTTTGTGTCTCTCTACGGTATATAATAACAAACAAAACAGAAAAAGGCCACCTGAGATGGTAGCAAAAAATTTAACTCATGGTCTATGTCATACAAGTATCGGAACATGGTGTTAGATGTTCTACGTCACATCAGTCTAAAAGCACAATTTTAGCACTGATTTCGACGCCCCCAGAATATCAAAACATATTTCTCATGTGTTTCTTATAATTTATCTAGAAATCCAAATAAAAAAAAACATACTCATGTATGTAATAAGCCTGTGTGTGGTAATTAAAATAAGCTTCTTTCTTCACAAGCTGGGAGTCTCAACCTCTAATAGAGAGAGTCAATTTAAAATAGCGAAAGGCAGCACTTGTCAAAAACAAGAAATATAATGTTTCACTCAATGTTGCAAAGGTGTCATTATACCACGAATGGACGAATGGTGATTTTACAAACCTTGTCTAGCAGATCTGCATGCGTCCCAATCAGAATAACTGGAGGCACATTAGGCTCTGTAGTGGGGCAATAACCGTGGATAGAGTTAAGCCAGAATTCAATAAATTCTGAAAACATAAACACTTATTAATATATGGAATAAAAATAAGAACATTGAGTCATTTCAGGCAATGCAGGATACTCTACTAGTTAACATGGTCAACAAAAACTTCAGAGATGTTTTGTAATTTATTTTCTATTTAAAATGTGCTAATTTCTTGCCAATTCTTTTAACTAGATTTTCTTTATAATATATATATATATATATATATAAGCATTGGATCCCCGGATTAACCATTTCCTAACAACGCGGAGTCTTCAATTGAACAAAGTGGATAGTTTTAGATATAACCAGTCTCTGAAAAAAGTGCACAAAAACCTTTTCATTATCTGCATGTATTGGATATGGATATTACTGATTCCAAACAATCAATATATGTCCAATCAATATATGTCCTATTGTTATTGAGAAAAATATTTGTTATATTGTACACAACTCTTTACTCAAACAAAACGTCATTCTAGCCTTAACTTAGTAAATGATGATTACTCTGTTTCACGCTATATTTGAATCTCAACTCGGATTTTTGTTTTGCATTAACGATTTACATGTTTTACTTGTTATTTTAGTAATTGCAATGCATTTATTATAACTGTATCAAGAGCTAAAATGGCCAACTTTATTACTTCTAGTTTAATGTGATCTTATTTTAAGTCAAATTCCAATAAGTAGAATTATTCCCATTCAACAAAAAAGCTGGTCCTTAACACACAATTTGTCTGTTGATGCTGCCTATGATAAAAAGTCGATGTCTGTTCAAATCATACACATTAGAGGTAGATATAAAAGTCGATCAGTATATATAACATTCCAGGACCACAGTCAACCAAAAACACGCAGAGTAACAAACAACACTTACCAGGATAATAACAAGGCAAGGTATACGACATCACAAACATAAAAGTGTTGACAATAGGGCTATCTCCTTGGAATGGTCATTGGCAAAAAAGTTTAAACCAGGTTCTAGTTTGCACTCACTTTTACCCAGCTTCATCCCAATTAAACGAGACATTTTAAATAAAGAAAACCCTTGCCATGTTATATCCTCTTGTAAACTAGGCAGCAGTACTAGGCAATACAGAGATAATGTACATATGGATATAGAAAAGTCTAGAAAGCTAATTTGAGTGTAAGTTTGTGTAGAGTTAATGTCATTTACCATATATGATAGAACTAAAAATTGTTATTGTCCATGGGACAAAACGTATGGCTCCCCCTCTCGCCCGAACAGACATAATTGACGACTCTAGGTCCAACCGTTCTCTATTGATCTGAGATCGTTTTGATATTCAATATCCCTGTGACTGTATGTCTATCTGTATCAGTAAGGCCACATAAAAAAATATGTGTGGTTCAGGTAACTAGACCGACCTTTTATAAGGGGCCGACCCTAAAAGTTTTTATGCAAAAAGTTCAAAAAAATAAAAAATAAAAATTAAATAAAATTAAAAAATCATTAAGAATAAAATTTAAAAAAATATATAAAAAAAAAAATTAAAAAAAAGTTCGATAATGCCAAAAAAATCGAACTCAAGGTATAGTAATAACATATTAAATTCATTATCAGAATTGAATTCATTACTGAGAAAAAAAAAAGAAGCCTACCTACCTGCCAACCCTATTTTTTTGCCAGTGTTACCTGAACCACACATATTATTTTGTTTGGCCTAATATCTACTGGTCATGACCAATCATCCTTCCAAGAAATATAAAAAGATCGGACAGGGAAAGTAGGTCCAACCATTCTCTAGTTATTGATCGGACATTGTCTAGTTATTGATCGGGGATCGTTTTGATAGTCAATGTCACTGCGACATTGACCTTTGACCTAGTGACCCCAAAATCAATAGGGGTCATCTACTTGTCATGACCAACCATCCTTCCAAGTTTGAGGACCCAAGGTCCAACCATTCTCTAGTTATTGATCGGACATCGTTTGTGACACAGACAGACAGACGTTTTGATAGTCAATGTCACCGTGACCGTGATCTTTGACCTAGTGACCCCAAAATCAAGAGAGTTCATCTACTGGTCATGACCAACCACCCTTCTAAGTTTGAGGACCCTAGATCTAACTATTCTCTAGTTATTGATCAGACATAGTTTTGATATTCAATGTCACCGCGACCGCGACCTTTGACCTAGTGACCCCAAAATCAATAGGGGTCATCTACTTGTCATGACCAACCATCCTTCCAAGTTTGAGGACCCAAGGTCCAACCATTCTCTAGTTATTGATCGGACATCGTTTGTGACACAGACAGACAGACAGACCTACAGACCTACAGACAGAAAGCACAACATCAATATGGCTCCCCTACCACACTTTGTGTGGGGGAGCCATAATAACACGTTTACTCAACGTAAGGGGTGGTGTGATATTAATCATATGCCGGTTGATTTCGACACATGTTTTCCCATTTCCCAAATTTAATTTGATCCATGTCTGATTGTTTTTAGTAATAATTGAAGGTTAACCTAGGAGGAAGAGCTCAAAAAGATGATTATCAGATATGTCGATGATGAAACGTTAACTTTCCCTCCTGCATTGTGAAATTTGTTCCTTTATGTAACCCAAAGAATTTACTCAGTTTAGGCCACAAGACCTTGACGACTAGGAATATCTCAATACAAGGTAACAGCGATGTCAACTTACCAGATACACTGCAGGTTTTTGAACCACTGCTATCAACGCAGCACGTATCCTCATCGACCAAGTCATTAATGTGTTTTGATATATCAGTGACTAGTAGATACACGGCTCTAGGTGACAGAAACACCTGATGAGTGGAGTAGAAGGCATGATGTCCCGCAAAATCCCAGATCGACAGGTTGGCAAACTCCTGTTCATCTTTTAAGCGGGATGTGCTTGCTACTTTAATAATTTCCTGAAAATTAAAAACTATTTAAAAAACCTCAATGATTATCAAAGTGTATGTTCCTGTTTTCAGTCTAACTATTAATTACGTTTTATTAACGCATTATTTAGAGCTTATGCTTACTATTGAATGTTTCTTAGATCAGTTAACGTGCCTGTAGGTCAGACTTCTGTACAAGGGATACCATATTTGACGCCCACCCAGTTCATACAAACAACTCGGTGGGAGTTACGCCAATTGCTAAATATCAGGCCCACAATGGTGTACTACTCCTCTCAAACTCGAACTCCTTCTGTTATGAGGTAAGCACTCTACCAACAAACCATAGCCATCCCCACTCCCACCCTACCCCCAAAACACACACACGCATAACTTGAGCACATCTTCGTGTCTGAGGTTTGCACCTTTATACATACAATTTTCAAATGAACCTCAACTCTGCTGCATCAAACACTATATAATACAGTACTGGATGTAAACGATTAACATAACACGTATACGGACTATAAAAACAAGAAATGTCACAGTAAGTGACAAATGCCCCCGAAGTGACCTTTAAGTGTGACCTTGACCTTGGAGCAATATGAAACCAACAGATATATTTAAACATTATTCATAACATAACACGTATACCGACTATAGAAATAATATTGAGGCTTTATAAACCTTATAATTAATATGTAGGCAAGCGCTAATGCACAAGGGGTTGATACAGCTGCAAATTACTTCTGGCTTATGTCGTCAAGTCAACATTGAGCGAGGAAAGATATGTGCAACTCGTGGCAGTTCCTGCGACTTGCCACCGAAACCGATTGCCACCGATATATACGTTACTATATTTGTTCCATATGGAACTCTTACGAACTCTATTTTCTTGACTGAGTATTGAGATACTGAATGGAACTGAGTATTGAGATACTGAATGGAACCCGTAATACAAAGGACGTACGATAAGTGTTATATATTGGTAATATCAGAATTGAGTTTAATGAAGTTAGCGTGAGAACATTTGGGTTGCAATTACTTTAAATGTTCGTTTATTTTCTTAAATAGGTCCATACAAATTGAATTTTACATTGTAAATTATGAGTAACTTACGCATGCTCTTATGTCTGATCCATTAAAATGTTACATCTATAAACATTTATAATAAATTTAACATAGATAAATCATGTTAATTGAATAATATATATAAGACGTCGTCCTCCGTATAGAATGCGTCCGAAGTTTTAATAGCAGCTTTAGTTTCTTTAATTGCGTCATAACAGGATTAAATAGTGTGTTCTTTTGTATTTTGAGACCGTAACCTTTCAATGGTTACAAAGGTTGTATTGAAACAACATTTGCGACCATCACACAGTTGATACATATAAAAGTATGGACTATCACCCCTATAATTACTACTAAATTCTACCTTCAAGTCGTTCAAGATAATTTCTTCTGTATCTGTTTGTGTATCATTATCTCTAGTGGCATATTTTATATCAGTTGTGTTTACCGAGGGTTTAACAACAGCAGCTGAATATATAAAATCATTTATAAATCATTTACTGAGCTGTTATTTTAACTCCGAAAATGTGTAATTACACCCTTACATAGTCAACAATGGAACGTTTTAGCAAATTATGCTATAGCAAAACAAATATTTTGTTATATTCTATCTAGAAAAAGAAACATGTTTTATCTTCTTTTAATTCAATATGAACTGTACACGTCTGAAACTTCTGAAAATGCATAACTACTGGTATTTATGTTTTAATGAATCAAAAACCGTTATATATTGATATGGTGAAAATATGGAAATAAAAAGTTGAATGTTGTCAACACAGCAGATAGGAAATGATTAATATGCCCATTTTAAAACAAAGGTTGAAAAAGTAAGAAAATATGGTGAAAACGATTCGAGTAGCAACAACTGTATTTTAGTAAGGTAAAAGGGCATGAACGGAATCCCTCGGGAAAATAACACAAATAGATAAATTCTTACCCCTTCATATAATAAATAATATGTGTAGGCATGTGTTTAAAATAACTTATGCTCATACCATATTCGAGGACTTTAGCCTGAGTCAGTTCCGGTTCAGTATCATATGTATCTGGTGATTTAGCCTGAGTCAGTTCCGGTGCAGTATCATCGGTATCTGGTGATTTAGCCTCAGTCAGTTCCACTGCAGTATCATCAGTATATTGTGAGTCTAGTTGGTTGTATGTTGTTTCGGTTACTCTTTGATCAGCAAATAACTTTAGTAGTCTCTTAGATATATCCTTAAATTTTTCATCTGCAATTGTGATTGTTTTTTGTAAAAACATAAATACAAATGTATGTGTTATGTCTACTTTTTCATTAATGCTGTAAAGTGGATCCTTCGTAAACAAGAGAAAAAAATAATAGTAAACGCGATTTTATTAAAAGATAGATATAAAGTAGAAAGTTGAATGTCCTAACAAGTCTGATAGGGATTGTATGTAAGTGATCATAAACAATGATCTGACGAAGTTTGTAAATCAAGTCACCGTATATGTCAGGTTATGATAGTCCTTGCCGCAAAAGAGTTCTTAATTCACTTTTATATTTTAGGAGATCATGTTTACGACAATGACCGTTTGTAAAGTTTTTTCGATCTAGCCTTAAGAAATATCAACTCAACAAAGCTGACATTTCTGGTAATATCGCATCTTTTCTGAATTTGCATCTCTGGAGAAATGATAAGAAAAATCTTTGACAAGAGATATTATTTCAATTTTGACCTCGTAAATTATTCCCACCTAAACGGGGAATGTTCAACGACAACATGTTTCAAATATATTCACTTTGATAGACCTTGTAGTCGAGTTGAAGATATTAACAAGAGATATTATTTCAATTTTGACCTCGTAAAAATAATAAATATATATAATAAATGGACGAACCAAAGCAAAATGCTTATAATATTTTCCATGAGGTGTTTTGGTTGACTATGTTCTGTGAATGCTACATTTCCTGTTTGACTTTTATACCAACTTTTCTTTCATTTAAAAACCATACACGTTGACGAATCTGAGCAATACTTTTGTTTCGGAATTTGTTTTTAGTAATACCGTTTTGTCTTTTAGCCATTGGCATGTTACTGACATATAATTTACTACTTTTAACCTTGTTTAGCTTTTAAGAGACTAATTTATCTATGCTAAGATTATTCCGCCTTTTTTTCGAATACAGTACCTTGCCTTAGAAAGAGCTCATTTTTACCGTAAAGAACATGTTAATACAGTTTAAATCAACATGAGCCATACTAACCTTTCTGTAACACGGTCCACTGTCCGTCATTAAGTGACACATTACAGCGTCGCACGTGGACATCTATCCCGTTTGTGCTTTCACGTGTCAAAACATCAATTTTCTTTCCCAGAAGACGTTTTGTTAACACAGTTTTACCGACGCCAAGATGTCCGACCACCATAACACGAATGTTGTGCACGGCCTCTTTTCCCTCTTCAAGAATTTGCTTGTACATCTCTATCGAGTGTTTGTCCAAACGCAGTATCTCATATGGGAGTGCAGCTGCAATACATCATCAATACACTGATGTCAAATTGTACATGGTGGCCTTTAATTGGTACTGAGGTAAACCTTGAACCCAATTTTCGGAGTATAACATTTATCTCAAATTAACACCGTTTACATTATCAGTTTGACGTTTATTTATGACAGCTATCAGAATCAGAATTAAAGTTGGTATGAATCTCAACATTTATTTTTCTCTATCAATGTAGGTGTAGAATTTACACATAGGAATTGTGAGAATTGTTCCGACTGAATACTATTTCACATTAAAGTATGATTAAACGGGATAACATCCGAATGGTTGGTAGAAGAAATAAAATATACAATGACTAAAAGTCAATTTTCAAAACGACAGCAGAAGAGTCAAAATCCCTAGTGCACATTATCAATAACAGCATTTCAGTAATATGTATTCAGTTTAGATAGTGTTTTAGAAGATAGTAGTACATTGAAGGAAAAATCAGTAGTTAAATTTAGCCATGCTTTGTGTTGAAACAGATTCTTTAAATATGCAATTGTATTGTTGCATCACACGGCACAAATCTTTTTTAAATAAACTTACATATTTTAGTAAACGTAAATGACGTAAAACACAAATGCTTGTTATCCAAAATGATAGACCACTAAAGTTGAACATGTGTGTTGACAGTTCCTTATAGGTAGATAATTATACTCATATACCATCTCAGTGTACATGATTTTTTTTCATTTGAGTCCCACATAACATGATCCTTTTTCTCTCTGCATCCATTCTACAATTCCAGATATTTAGGGAAAGAATGCAAAGAAACATGGATAAATATACATTTTAATGCGATTGTAAATGTTTAAAAAAAATAAAGAACTCGGATTTAATAGTAATTTAATGCGAAACCCAGTTTAGTGCCGGCTATCGGTGTTTTGTTTCGTTAAATAATTTGTTATTACATTGATAAATTTCCGTTATAAAAAGACAACCCTCAGATATCTGACGACATTGCTGTGGCACAACTTAAGACAAATATATTAATCAGTTTTAGCTAAACCCCACACTTGACCAGATTCCTTTTTACTTTGTTTTTGTAACGACATGTAAGCGCATTCAGACGGACATTGTGATATTCACTAATTGCTAAAAGGGTGTATGAAGAGATTCTGAAACTTTTAACAGCTTTTTTTATATATAAGCTTATTTGTGCTGCATATAGATTTTTTATTATTAATGTATCGGTATAGCATTTTTCATTCGCACATAAAATGGCGCACTTGCTAATTAGTTCATGGCTAATCTGCATTGTGTTTCAATATTTAAATTCATCCCGTGCGAACAAATACCTCTAAGAAATACAGATGATCTAAGCGCTTTTTGACCACGACTAATTTAATGAACAGGCTATAAATCTACTAAAACATTTGTGCCTCGTGTGTTGTAATCAAATAGACAGTGTATATGAAAAATGATTTCCCTGTCTGAAAAAAAAGATATAATTCAGCGTATTTTGCTGCCATTTTGTATGTGTCAGAATACGTTATTTTTAGGAACTTGCATTTTTTGTCAGAAAATGTGCACTCAGATGTTTTAGAAATGCAAATATTCTCAAAAACTTAATATTGCTTAATAAATAGCCTTTATGGTGATACTAGTCATATTTCAATTAAACATATAATACACGTAACAATGTCACGGTTACCTTTACCATCCAACAACTCTTCTTCCACTGCAGCCTTAGGCCTAACATGTGTCAGCACATCCATATCTGAACAGAATAATGTATGAATCGAGTTTAGCACCATTTTGCTGTCATTGTCCACGTTTCAGAATACAATGACTTACTGGTTAAGTCAAATATATGTTATTAGTAATAATGACCATTGGCACAAATAATTGAATTGAATGTTGTTTAACGGCTCATCAACACAGTATATGTTATTTAGAGCCGCCCCTGAGAGAGGGGAATGATACATAGGAATCCGGAAACCGTGCCCTACTCTTATTATCGAATAGATTCCTATAGTTCTTTAACGTGCTCGGAGGATAGACCGATACACGGGACCGCCCGGTTTACGTCCCCATCCGACGGACGAGGCTAAGGGAAAGTGTCTTGCCCAAGAACACACCGACGAAACCCAATGGCACCACGGAGGATTAAACCCGGGGCCTCCGGTTACAAATCCGCTGCGCTACCGACTACGCCACGCCAAATAAACACGTATACACAGAAACATGATTGTGTTAATAAAGATTAAAAACAAAATTTGATGTATATAAAAATCGCTAAATGAGCAATAACTCTTTACTTTGAAATATACATGAGTAAATTATACTCCTAAATATGGCGCCTTGCAATCGGAATAAAATTCTTTCTCGTAGCTTCATTTCTTTAATAAAATATAACAATCGCGAAGATATGAAACGGAACTAGTTTTTCTACATAATGTCATTTAAAAATAAAGGTAAGTTAACATCAAAAATACACTAAGTCGTCGTGTTTCCCAGCCCAAACATTTTCATAAATACTAATTCAACCTAAACTAATATGCGCCTTATTTAATTCACGTGCACATTTCATATGAAACTGAACCACATGAGAGTTTTCACTTGTATGTGTTGTGGCAACAATTACTATTCCAGATCGCCTCCAGGACATTTAACAGTCACAGAAAATGTATCGTCCTTTGAACATAGTAAGATAACCTGGTTGCCCATTGACGGGATCAAGAGCTGGTAGATGACCATTTTAAATTATAATGAAACAAAACATGTCCTTTTTGAAGAATATGTGGCAATATACCGGTAGGTAAATGCATATTGTGCACATACATCAATTTCATCATAATATATATAAATATATAAGCATATCTTAAACTTAAAACGTACACACGTGAACTGGAAACTGGAAACTGGTTCGCAATTAAAATTGTAACAAATCTCAAACTGTCGATTTTATGTATAATTATGAACCTTTCTTTAAATACCTTATCTGGTATTGTGTTCTGTTCGAATAATAATTGAAAAACGTTTTTTGTTAGATGTTACGTGCCCTTGTTCGTCGAAATATTAAAATTTGGTGATGAACAAACATCTAATTAATTATAATTAATCAAGAAATTCACATTTTAAACTTGCAGATCGAAACAGTTACCACATTATAACATTTTTCCAACGTACGAACATCACAATAGACTTGGTGTTCCCACTAATCACATAACCGGCAATCGCAAAGTCGGATATAGTTTCAAATCGGTTCTTATTTTGACGCGCTGTCGAAACAGTAGGTATTTTTGATTTACTTATAACAATTGCTTATAGCTATCTTATATCTATATTGGTTGATATTACAATCACTTAGTCGGCCAGGAGTTTATATATTTATACAACTTATGTCAATACGTTATAGTCACTATCATCCACTCCCGTCATTCTTCGGGATCCCGCCTCGCGTGTATCAACATGATCAAGGTTCTTCGATATGTTCAAAATCATAACATTTTGATCGCCGGAAGGCAACGGCACAGAAAAAAGTGCACTGTTCCTATGTAAACAATATGGCGTGTAACTACACGTATTTATGTATACTTTGAGTTGAATGTTTTTACAATGCAGATGAAGGATTTATCACTGCTTTCATGTAAATAAACTATTGATGGATCAATCGGCTGAATGACATTGCAAACTCTTGATGATAACTTTGATTATGAATGAAAACTTGTTTTGACGGTAATCTAAGGCGCGATGAGGTAACCAATATGGAAACCTTTGTAATTAATTCGAGTAATGCTGCGAAGCACTGTACAAGATGTTGCAAATGTTGTTAATGCACCATATTCACTTTTTTGACGTCACTGGCTGCTTCTCGCAAGTTAAAAGTAAGAACTTAACATTGAAATAAAATAAAAAATAGAATCTCTCAAAGTCTCGCCTTGATCGCCCGAACGTGAGGGGCGATTTCAAACTTCCAATTTTCCCAGGCCTTACTTCTGAATCCGCGTAGCATAGGCATAGCGAAGAAATCAGAAGCAGGCCGGGAGACAGACGCTACGTACTGTACCGTACCTTCCGAAATATAACGGAAATAGCAGGTGCGTGTTACGGAGAATACCAAACGTAGTAAAACAGTCTATTAAATAAATTTAGATATATAAATATGTTTCTCACAGAAATTTAAAGCTCATTCAGTTCTGAGAACACACTGAGTTGCATCATAATAGCATGACGTGATGTCATAATAGCATGACATGATGTCATAATACCAGGGTCTGAGGTCATTATACTAGAAAGTAATGTCATGATAGAAACAACCAAATTAAAATACGAATGAAGCATTCTGATTGGTTCAGTGATAAAAATTGGACCAATGAAACCAGTTAATTTAAGGGTCATTACCTTCTCAGAACACACTTAGGTTTTACTGGACATTGAGTAATGAGGTTCTTGAAACCCAGAAACACAAAATTCTAATAATAAAATAATTCTAAAATGATTTAATAGACTGTTAGAATAGTTTAGTAACAAATCGAATAGGATTACCTGTTTAAGTAGGATGTAAAATATTTAACGACACAAGATGTTCATCAATTTATATCATACATGCATACATGAAATCTTTATATCAGATGTGATTGGATAATAAGTCAAATCCGTGCCGTACTATACTTCATTTGTGTAACAGTTAGCATAAATAAAGATGTAATGTAATATCGTTATTAAATACATATCAAGAAATTAGTTAAAATAGTAAATTAGAGATGCGAAAAACACAAAGACAGATTTCAAGTGGCATTCACGCATCTTAACACAGCAGACAATCATGACGAATCAGCGATATTTAGCCTATACCAATAATAAAGAGATTATCCTTGGCAAACAGTTGTTAATCTATGGACATCTTGTCTATCAAATATGATTTTGATGTAATTGAACTTTTTTTTATAATAATAATTACATGCATTACATGCACATTTGGAGAGTAATTAATTAGATTATCATAATATTTAATTGAAATCTGTTATCACATTACATCATGGGAACTTTCAAAGGCCGTTCAAATTACCTACGCACCACAAACATCTCGTTATCACACCAAACAATTATTTTCATCAAAGACTACATTTGTTTATTTTATAATTATCCTAATTTAATGAAGTTCGTTTTGTTTTAGCCACATCCCAACCGAAAACGTCTTTGATATTCAAAAGGAATCTGTCGAAATACCTTCAGCGGTTCTTGAGAAGAATATTAGATTTGCTAAACGCTCGACCATTCAAAGTAACCGCGACGTAAAGACGACTATCTTGGATGTCGCTTTGATCTAATTTTAACAAACTTGAAGCATCATCCACGTGAATTTTGTTCAAAACTAACGTGTCGCCAGTTGTCAATCATTTATCCATTTTAACCAATCAAACCAATAATATACCTCCGACAAACAATAGCATGTGCAATAGTATAATAAAGCACGTGCAGCTGTATTATAATATAACATACTGTCAATATACTCCGACATCAACAATAGGGCGGAGATATCTAATTACTGGCGACATGTTAATTGGCCAAGCGGTTTATGGGAAGTCATTTAAGCAACGGCCGGACCTTATCTATAGCATACGTTGAGTTTTTGACTTAAAACACTTAAATAAGAATGTTGATATTGGAGCACAGGACAGCAACCTGGTCTGTTAACATCCCAGTATATAGTCATCGCATAGTGGGAACGGAAGATAGTCATGACGTCCAAGATACGAGGATCTCTTCTTCACGTGGTTTAAGGCAACGCAGATTGTAGCCAAACCAAGACCCGTAAATAACATTTTGAAATTAAACTGGGACTTACTAGTACTTTTTAGGAATTGGTAGACTCTGTATGGTTCTTCTGTCGTCTGTCCGTCCAGACGATTCTGATCTTTAAGTTCTTTGATGTCCGGCAATTTTGTGAGGGCGCATCTAAACCTTGTTTTCCAAGTCTGCCAATCCGCGGCGTCAACCCCCTCTCGGTAGCGCCCTGTGTGAATCGCCCATTCCTATCATCAGATAAACAATGAAAATTAATAAATAAACTTAATGTAGGCCTCCAGTTACAGCTCAGTTACAGATAATAACATTATATATTTATTTTGTTTGGTGGGTGTGAGTGGGGGTGGCAGGAGGTTGGATGACGAAATACCGACGAAATACCGAACGACAGAGGCAATACGTATATGTACTAAAACCATCAAACAAAACGCCGTAATATAAATGCGTGTAGTATTTCGCACTAAATAAAACAAATGTATGTGAGGATGACATTCATACATATAACTTCTGCTGTGAGAACATAAGAACAGATAATGTCATTTGAACACATTTTCGCACGCACTATGCTCTAATTTGGGACTTAAAAATCAGAAGAACCTGTAGTAGAGTAAACTATTCCGCAGTGGAATTGTTCTCGAAAAACAAGGGAGAATTTGAATGCATGTTTTAACATGGGACCCAATGTACAAACTAGAAATGTGTCCACAGGACACGGATGCCCCCGGTATAAGTTACTAGAACTATGAATTAATATGGATCATCCTCGCCAAGAATGTTAAGGTACAAGTGGGAGAAGCAGTGGTAAATAGATAACATAATAGATATACAATGCACTCCGCCTAATTATATCACATGCACATATTGTTATTGAGTGGAAAGCACTAGTGGAGATTACAATTTTCTTTTTTAAATATCAAAAGGGGCCCCAACCCATACATAAATTGACCAATTGATAAATTGAATGGAAATAGAACCTGACCTGTATTTTAAAATTACAAAATGACACACCAAATATGAATTCAAAACATGGACCCTTTCAAAAGTTATTGAGCGGAAACCAATTTCTCGCAGAAAATTAAGTCAAAAAGGGGTCACAACTCATGCATAAAATGACCAACGTTAACCAAAATCGAACATGACCTGTATTTTATCATTACAAAGTGACACACCAAATATGAATTCAAAACATGGACCGTTTCAAAAGTTATTGAGCGGAAAAGGGGCCATAACTCCTTCAGAAATTGACCGATGTTGACCTAAATCGAACTTGGACGCTTTCAAAAGTTATTGAGCGGAAACCAATTTGTTGCATAAAATTAAGTCGAAAAGGGGCCACAACTCCTGCATAAAATGAGCAACGTTGACCGAAATCGAATTTGACCTGTATTTTATAATTACAAAGTGACACACCAAATATAAATTCAAAACATGGATCGTTTCAAAAGTTATTGAGCGGAAACCAATTTGTCGGACGGACGGGACGGACGGGACGCACGGACGGACAGGGGTAACACTTAATGCCCCTTTCGGCATTCGCGAATGCCGGGGGCATAAAAAGGATGGGTTGACCATGTTTGACGGAATGGGATATCATGGGTAATATAGTTCTACGTAATAATGGAGGCTTGAAAAGTGTGTATTTTATATAAAGTTGTTAACCTGGCTTCGGTACGATGGGTTTCTAAAGTTGGCCATCGTAGTGCTGCTATCATTCTGTTCCAACCGGTATATTACTATTTAAAGTTAGTTACCTTAAATATTTTCCCATCACTTTCCGTCCATTCCCTATTACCCAAATGTTTCCAGGGCACCTTAAACACCCTGTTGTTCTTGTCTATCCACTCCAGCCCACGGATATCTTGGCTGTTTATGCGGGCCTTTAACCAGGGCTGCATCCTCTGTCGCGTCTGAAGTTCACTGGTATAGTTTGCGCCGTTCACTTCGCTGCGTTATATTAAATATTGAATATGAACAACAATATCAAATTTTGAATGAGATAATATCACATTTAAAATGGTTGAAGGGAATGTAGGAATACAGGTAAAAAAGTTCTGAAAAACTAGAAATTAGAAATTGTTCTTGTCCATGGGACAAAAACGTATGGCTCCCCCACCAGCCCGAACAGACATAATTGACGACCCTAGGTCCAACCGTTCTCTATTGATCAGAGATCGTTTTGATATGCAATATCCCAGTGACATTGACGTTTGACTCTAAAACCAAACCCCCGCCCTTTGAAAGTAAGGCAGGAAAAAGTAACAACACAAGGAGACTATGAAATAATAATAACATTTACTAAATACTTACAATGTTTTAACAGCAGTAACAGCCGTTTTAAAACAGTTGCCACACTCTGAAATGACTCGAAAAACTCCATTGTGACTGACGTAGTGACCATGATGACCTTTTATTTTTACCTTGACCTTTGACCTAGTGACCCCAAAATCAATAGGGGTCATCTACTTGTCATGACCAACCATCCTTCCAAGTTTGAGGACCCTATGACCAACCATTGTCTAATTATTGATCGGACATCGTTTTGAAAGTCAAGGTCCCCGTGACCTTGACCTTTGACCTAGTGACTCAAAATCAATAGGGGTCATCTACTGGTCATGACCAACCATCCTTCCAAGTTTGTGGACCCTAGGTCCAACTATTGTCTAGTAATGGATTTGACATCGTTTTGATATTCAAGGCCACCGCGACCTTGACCTTTGACCTAGTGACCCCAAAATCAATAAGGGTCATCTACTTGTCATGACCAACCATCCTTTAAATTTTGAGAAACCTAGGTCCAACCATTTTCTAGTTATTGATCGGAAATCGCTTTGATAGTCAAGGTCACCGCGACCTTGACCTTTGACCTAGTGACCCCAAATCAACAGATGTCATCTACTTCTCATGGCCAACCAGCCTTCCAAGTTGGAGGACCCTAGGTCAAACCATTCTCTGGTTATTGATCAGACATCGTTTTAATATTCAAGGACACCGCGACCCTGACCTTTGACCTAGTGGGCCCCAAACTCAACAGGTTTCATTTATTGGTCAAGACCAACCACCCTTCCAAGTTTGATGACCCTAGATCCAACCATTCCCTAGTTATTGATCGGACATCGTTTTGATAGTCAAGGTCACCGCGATCTGGACCTTTAACTCAGTGACCCCAAAATCAACAGGAGTCATCTACTGGTCATGGTAAACGACCGTTCTAAGTTTGAGGACGCTAAATCTTACCATTGTTTAGTTATTGATCGGACACAGTTTTGATAGTCAAGGTCACCGCGACCTTGACCTTTGGCCTAGTGATCCCAAAATCAATAGGGTCATTTACTAGTCATGGCCAACCATCCTTTTAAGTTTGAGGACCCTTTGTCCAACCATTCTTTAGTTATTGATCGGACATCGTTTAGATAGTCAGTCACCCCGACCTTAAACTTTGATCTAGTGACCCCAAAATCAATAGGGGTCATCTACTTGTCATGACCAACCATTCTTCTAAGTTTGAGGACCCTTGGTCCAACCATTCTCTAGTTATTGATCGGACATCGTTTGTGACAGACAGACCTACAGAGAGACAGAAAGCACAACATCAACATGGCTCCCCTACCACACTGTGTGTGTGTGGGGGTGGGGGGGAGGCCATAATGATGAAAGAATTATCAAAATGATAGGACCATTAGAATGTTCTTCTGAAATCAATATGGAAGCCGCCATTTTCGGAACTATGACATCACAGTTCTAAATAACTATACATGAGATATTTATAAATATGATAATTTACTGATTCTTAGGAAAGAAAATCACATAAACTGTCATGATTCAAAACAAATATACTAAAAGTTGTATAATGCATCATATGATCAGGTAATAACTGCATTCACCCGTGATTTGCTTTGAGTTTAATGAAATGTATCCATATTCCATATATGATTAATTAGAACTATAACGCATAGTTCTCAAAATGGCGGCTTCCATATCCATTTGAGAACCTTCAAACGGTCATATCTGCTGTTACGAATTTGGATTGCGATTATTTATTTTTTTACAGACTTATCTTCCTTTGCAATTTAAATAGCTCCACACATACTATTAGCTGTGACAATTATAGCTCTTATAGTTTTAAATTATGTACCTACCATACAGCATAGAATGGTAGGTACAGAGCTATGGTAGGTACATAATATAAAACATAATAGCTACGGTAGGTACAAAATATAAAAAGTAAGAGCTATGGTAGGTACAGAATATAAAACGTAAGAGCTACGGTAGGTACAGAATATAAACCTTAAGAGCTACGGTAGGTACAGAATATAAAACATAAGAGCAATGGAAGATACAGAATATAAAACATAAGAGCTACGGTAGGTACAGAATATAAAACATATAAAACATAAGAGCTACGGTAGGTACAGAATATAAAACATAAGAGCTACGGTAGGTACAGAATATAAAACATAAGAGCTACGGTAGGTACAGAATATAAAACATCAGAGCTACGGTAGGTACAGAATATAAAACATCAGAGGTACGGTAGGTACAGAATATAAAACATAAGAGCTACGGTAGGTACAGAATATAAAACATCAGAGCTACGGTAGGTACAGAATATAAAACGTCAGAGCTACGGTAGGTACAGAATATAAAACATAAGAGCTACGGTAGGTACAGAATATAAAACATAAGAGCTACGGTAGTTACAGAATATAAAACACCAGAGCTACGGTAGGTACAGAATATAAAACATAAGAGCTATGGTAGGTAACAAGAGCTACGGTAGGTACAGAATATAAAACATAACAGCTATGGTAGGTTACAAGAGCTACGGTAGGTACAGAATATAAAACATAAGAGCTATGGTAGGCACAGAATAAAAAAAAATCATAACAGCTATGGTAGGTACAGAAAATAAAACATAAGAGCTATGGTAGGTACAGAATACGAAACATAAGAGCTAGGGTAGGTACAGAATATGAAACATAAGAGCTACGGTAGGTACAGAATATAAAACATAAGAGCTACGGTAGGTACAAAATATAAAACATAAGAGCTATGGTCGGTACAGAATATAAAACGTAAGAGCTAAGGTAGGTACAGAATAAAACCATAAGAGCTACGGTAGGTACAGATTATAAAACATAAGAGCAATGGAAGATACAGAATATAAAACATAAGAGCTACGGTAGGTACAGAATATAAAACATAAGAGCTACGGTAGGTACAGAATATAAAACATAAGAGCTACGGTAGGTACAGAATATAAAACATCAGAGCTACGGTAGGTACAGAATATAAAACATCAGAGCTACGGTAGGTACAGAATATAAAACATAAGAGCTACGGTAGGTACAGAATATAAAACATCAGAGCTACGGTAGGTACAGAATAGAAAACGTCAGAGCTACGGTAGGTACAGAATATAAAACGTAAGAGCTACGGTAGGTACAGAATATAAAACATAAGAGCTACGGTAGGTACAGAATATAAAACATCAGAGCTACGGTAGGTACAGAATATAAAACATAAGAGCTATGGTAGGTAACAAGAGCTACGGTAGGTACAGAATATAAAACATAACAGCTATGGTAGGTAACAAGAGCTACGGTAGGTACAGAATATAAAACATAACAGCTATGGTAGGTACAGAATACGAAACATAACAGCTATTGTAGGTAACAAGAGCTACGGTAGGTACAGAATATAAAACATAACAGCTATGGTAGGTAACAAGAGCTACGGTAGGTACAGAATACAAAACATAAGAGCTACGGTAGGTACAGAATATAAAACATCAGAGCTACGGTAGGTACAGAATATAAAACATAAGAGCTATGGTAGGTAACAAGAGCTACAGTAGGTACAGAATATAAAACATAACAGCTATGGTAGGTAACAAGAGCTACGGTAGGTACAGAATATAAAACATAAGAGCTATGGTAGGTACAGAATAAAAAAAATCATAACAGCTATGGAAGGTACAGACAATAAAACATCAGAGCTACGGTAGGTACATAATATAAAACATAAGAGCTATGGTAGGTAACAAGAGCTACGGTAGGTACAGAATATAAAACATAAGAGCTACGGTAGGTACAGAATATAAAACATAAGAGCTATGGTAGGTACAGAATATAAACCATAAGAGCTATGGTAGGTACAGAATATAAAACATAAGAGCTATGGTAGGTACAGAATATAAAACATAAGAGCTACGGTAGGTACAGAATATAAAACATAAGAGCTATGGTAGGTACAAAATATAAAACATAAGAGCAATGGAAGATACAGAATATATAACATCGGAGCTATGGTAGGTACAGAATATAAAACATAAGAGCTACGGTAGGTACAGAATATAAAACATAAGAGCTACGGTAAGTACAGAATATAAAACGTAAGACCTATGGTAGGTACAGAATATAAAACATAAGAGCTATGGTAGGTATAGAATATAAAACATAAGAGCTACGGTAAGTACAGAATATAAAACGTAAGATCTACGGTAAGTACAGAATATAAAACGTAAGAGCTTTGGTAGGTACAAAATATAAAACATCACAGCTATGGTAGGTACAGAATATAAAACATCAGAGCTACGGAAGGTACAGAATATAAAACATACGAGCTACGGTAGGTACAGAATATAAAACATCAGAGCTACGGTAAGTACAGAATATAAAACGTAAGAGCTACGGTAGGTACAGAATATAAAACATAAGAGCTACGGTAGGTACAGAATATAAAACATAAGAGCTACGGTATGTACAGAATATAAAACATCAGAGCTACGGTAGGTACAGAATATAAAACATCAGAGGTACGGTAGGTACAGAATATAAAACATAAGAGCTACGGTAGGTACAGAATATAAAACATCAGAGCTACGGTAGGTACAGAATATAAAACGTCAGAGCTACGGTAGGTACAGAATATAAAACATAAGAGCTACGGTAGGTACAGAATATAAAACATAAGAGCTACGGTAGGTACAAAATATAAAACATCAGAGCTACGGTAGGTACAGAATATAAAACATAAGAGCTATGGTAGGTAACAAGAGCTACGGTAGGTACAGAATATAAAACATAACAGCTATGGTAGGTAACAAGAGCTACGGTAGGTACAGAATATAAATCATAAGAGCTATGGTAGGTACAGAATAAAAAAAAATCATAACAGCTATGGTAGGTACAGAAAATAAAACATAAGAGCTATGGTAGGTACAGAATACGAAACATAAGAGCTAGGGTAGGTACAGAATATGAAACATAAGAGCTACGGTAGGTACAGAATATAAAACATAAGAGCTACGGTAGGTACAAAATATAAAACATAAGAGCTATGGTAGGTACAGAATATAAAACGTAAGAGCTACGATAGGTACAGAATAAAACCATAAGAGCTACGGTAGGTACAGATTATAAAACATAAGAGCAATGGAAGATACAGAATATAAAACATAAGAGCTACGGTAGGTACAGAATATAAAACATAAGAGCTACGGTAGGTACAGAATATAAAACATAAGAGCTACGGTAGGTACAGAATATAAAACATCAGAGCTACGGTAGGTACAGAATATAAAACATCAGAGCTACGGTAGGTACAGAATATAAAACATAAGAGCTACGGTAGGTACAGAATATAAAACATCAGATCTACGGTAGGTACAGAATAGAAAACGTCAGAGCTAAGGTAGGTACAGAATATAAAACGTAAGAGCTACGGTAGGTACAGAATATAAAACATAAGAGCTACGGTAGGTACAGAATATAAAACATCAGAGCTACGGTAGGTACAGAATATAAAACATAAGAGCTATGGTAGGTAACAAGAGCTACGGTAGGTACAGAATATAAAACATAACAGCTATGGTAGGTAACAAGAGCTACGGTAGGTACAGAATATAAAACATAACAGCTATGGTAGGTACAGAATACGAAACATAACAGCTATTGTAGGTAACAAGAGCTACGGTAGGTACAGAATATAAAACATAACAGCTATGGTAGGTAACAAGAGCTACGGTAGGTACAGAATATAAAACATAAGAGCTACGGTAGGTACAGAATATAAAACATCAGAGCTACGGTAGGTACAGAATATAAAACATAAGAGCTATGGTAGGTAACAAGAGCTACAGTAGGTACAGAATATAAAACATAACAGCTATGGTAGGTAACAAGAGCTACGGTAGGTACAGAATATAAAACATAAGAGCTATGGTAGGTACAGAATAAAAAAAATCATAACAGCTATGGAAGGTACAAACAATAAAACATCAGAGCTACGGTAGGTACAGAATATAAAACATAAGAGCTATGGTAGGTAACAAGAGCTACGGTAGGTACAGAATATAAAACATAAGAGCTACGGTAGGTACAGAATATAAAACATAAGAGCTACAGTAGGTACAGAATATAAACCATAAGAGCTATGGTAGGTACAGAATATAAAACATAAGAGCTATGGTAGGTACAGAATATAAAACATAAGAGCTACGGTAGGTACAGAATATAAAACATAAGAGCTATGGTAGGTACAAAATATAAAACATAAGAGCAATGGAAGATACAGAATATATAACATCGGAGCTATGGTAGGTACAGAATATAAAACATAAGAGTTACGGTAGGTACAGAATATAAAACATAAGAGCTACGGTAAGTACAGAATATAAAACGTAAGACCTATGGTAGGTACAGAATATAAAACATAAGAGCTATGGTAGGTATAGAATATAAAACATAAGAGCTACGGTAAGTACAGAATATAAAACGTAAGAGCTACGGTAAGTACAGAATATAAAACGTAAGAGCTATGGTAGGTTCAAAATATAAAACATCACAGCTATGGTAGGTACAGAATATAAAACATCAAAGCTACGGTAGGTACAGAATATAAAACATAAGAGCTACGGTAGGTACAGAATATAAAACATCAGAGCTACGGTAAGTACAGAATATAAAACGTAAGAGCTATGGTAAGTACATAATATAAACCATAAGAGCTACGGTAGGTACAGAATATAAAACATAAGAGCTATTGTAGTTACAGAATATAAAACATAAGAGCTATTGTAGGTACAGAATATAAAACATAAGAGCTACGGTAGGTACATAATATAAAACATAATAGCTATGATAGGTACAGAATATAAAACATAACAGCTACGGTAGGTACAGAATATAAACCATAACAGCTACGGTAGGTACATAATATAAAACGGAAGAGCTACGGTAGGTGCATAATATATAACATAAGAGTTATGGTAGGTATAACATATAAACCATAACAGCTATGATTCTCACAGCAAACATATTATCAATGTGCAAACTAATACGAATTCGGACTGCAACTATTGTATTGCAGAGTTATGTCCGCAACACCCCTCCCCCCCCCCCCCCTCCCACACTACCCGCCTCACCCCACTAAGAAATCAGAAAAAAAACATAAAATAACTTGGCTTTTCTTTATGCTATAATGTTTGTTTTTAAACATTGTTTATGTCTAGGCCTTTGTACATTTTTATCTTTAGATCCTATTTTCATGTATTACTAATTATAACACACATTCCGAATAATGAGGGTCTCCCAGGGGTTTTGGGGAACGAGGGAACATGAGCATTTATTTTTGGTGAACAAGAGAAGATTGCCTGTTATTTTCTGGGAGCAGGGGAAGATTGACATAATTTTAGGGAACAGGGGAACATGAGTTTACAGGAAAGAAAAATATAATATCTAATTTTAATGTTAAAAAAAACACCTAAAATGTTCTTACGTGATGACAGTATTTGCTTTATAGCATCTATATTTTTGTTTAGTATTATACAAAGAATAGATTGTTCGTCCACAGGAAGAGTAGCATTCTCAGAATACAGTCACTCCAACAAGTATTACAATGCAAAGGTGATACAAAAAGTATATCACGAACACATTCAGTAAAAAAGCACATCACAAACATATAAGGGTTTACAAAAGGGATACCGCCTTGGCACGTCCAGTGACAAAAGGGACCACCGGAGATTTTAAACCGGTTCACTCCTACCCCGTCATCATCCCTAAACACCAGGACAGTGTAAATAAAATAATCCCCACCGACTTAACCTCGTACATTTGAGAAAGCGCAGATAGGTGTAATAAGAAAAACACAGAAATGTTCATGTATGTATACATCAAAAAATAAGTTAAACCTAAGAAGCCAATCTCATATGTACTGTAGGACTTGTCTGAGCATCAAGGGGAAAACCGTTAGGGGCACTACAAAACGGAGTGAATGACATACATCAAACGTTTCCGATATTGAAGGATTTAGGAACACGTTGTCATAAAGTCCACCGCCCGTCCGGTTGTTGCACAATCAAAGAGGAAAGCATAATTGCAAACTGTAGAAGGGTCTCCTTACAATGGACATAGAGGCAAAGAATATTGCAATGGTGTATAAGGTCTTGACAGATGAGACAAGTATAGAAGTTGAGAGATTAAATGTTAAACAACTACAAGTAAAATTAAGACAAACTGGTTCATGGGATAACAGCGACTGGAAAAAATCGAATAAATTGCTTGAAGATAAGCAAAAACAATTACTGAGTTAACAAGGAACAGAAAGTGTGAGGTAGAAAAGGAAAACTCTGTGTAGACAAGAATACTTCTAGGCTGCTTGCATTAGCATTTGACAGCAGTAATAATTTGTTTGTGTCCACAACGGGGGTAGAAATGTGCATGCTTGAAATTCACTTAATTCTTGTACAGTTATCAGGGACACTGCTCAAAAAGCTAGAAACTCAATACTATCTGCTGTATGGACTAGCTTTCATGAATGACTCCCTGTATGTTGCTTCTCATGATAAAGATGTGTGCATACTTAAAGTCAACTGGGAATGTGAAACAGTATAACCGCTTATATCAAACGCACACGAATGTGTCAGGGTACACAGTTTGGCTGTTTTACAGGAGTATTTAAGTGACACAGATTACTATTCAATTAAGTTGCACAGTCCTACAACAGCGTAATGCAGCCACTATATTGGAAATGAGAGAGGCTATAGAGATGGAAAGGATGCCCAATTTTCACAACCTGCAGGACTATATGCAGATAGAAAAACACCGTTCTTTGTAGATACTTCTACTGGTGCCCTCAGAATGATAAGCTGTGTTAGTGGACTTGTTTTTTTATCTGAACAATCTCCGAAAGTTTAGCTTGCCATTGATCTCCACTCAAAGAAACAGAAACCAGTGTATATTAGTCTATATACGGCTATTGGAAGATTGCATAAGTTACATGACTTTCACTGTCAGTGCGCTGACAATGTGAAAACATACCTTGAACAACAGTGTCAACGCAAGGTCCTGATGGAACTGTATCAACTTTTGAAATTGATGACGAAAAATATATTTTAGACTCCCTGTGTGACATCAAGAGCTTACTATCCTGTGCTAATGTATCACCTTGAATGTTAAAAATCCTAAGAATGATGTCTTTGTTAACATTAGTCGTAGACAATTTGTTTTCAGAGATGAGAGCTGGATCTTCAGACGACATGCCAATGCAGCTTGTGTTTGACTATAGATTTTATAAGAGCAATTAAGGAGCATTTAAAGCAAAGGTGCAAAACTAAATTCTGCTACTTCACAAGTTCGAAGTCACATTACCCCAAATTCATGTCCGAGGTCAAGTTCTTTAATCTGCCCGAAATGCAGAGCGCCTGTTCCCTCTGAAAGAGTATTTTATACAGTTACACATATATTATGATTAAATAATTCAAAACATATAGCAATAGAAACATAAACACGTTTTATCAACATTTAGATGTGTACACATAATCGTGTTTAAGGTATTCTATCTACTTTGATGAATCTTAATATTTCAAGATAAAAGTTGAAACTTTTTTGTTCAACTTATAAAAGTTGAGCATTTCTAAATTACCATTCCTTTGGAATATCGTTTCACACATAATAACACGTTTTTACTCAAATACTTGCGGTCAATTAAAAACACTGCGTACAAATGTACTCCTTTAATTTTACGAAATGATGCTTAATATAAAACTTTGGATCGGCCGAAAAAGGTCCGTATACAATTTCAGGTGTAATTTAATACAAATATCATAAAGGGTGGCCTCAAAACGTATAGCCTATATTTCAACCGCTGTCGTTTAATACAAAGACCTTGGAGGAGCCACAGAACGTAACTTTACGGTTTCAATTTTAATAAACAGTCCGTTTAGCGGCCATCATTATTAATGCATTTAATACAAGTACACAAACACTTGAAACTGGTGAGAAAGCATTTATGAATTAAACAAGAGGCCCAAGAGGGCATGTGGACGCTCTCTGGCTCAAGATAAAGATTATGTAAAAGGAGCCATCAGTCTTAAAAATCATTCAACCGGAACAAGGTGATAATATATGCAACTAGGCTTGATACTATTCATCCTGCACAATTTCAATGAAATCCGGCCAAACGAAGGCCCTTTCGTCTTAATGAGGCCAATATATAGCATATTTCAGAAAATGACTCCGATGTAAATGGTCCAATCTGAATGGTTTTCGAACTTGTCCAAGCTTTCATTGATATTAACAATCTGGTAAAGTTTCTTAAAGATCGGAAGAAAGATGAAGGCCCTATCGTCTTAAAGGTGCAATATATAGGATTATTAACTAAATCAAGGGCAATAACTCCACTGTTACTGGTCCGATCTGGCTGGTTTTCGAACTTGTCTGAGCTGTCATTGATATAAACAATCCGGTAACGTTTCGTAAAGATCGGATGAAAGATAAAGGCCCTATCGAACTAAAGAGGCAAACTATAGCATTTTGAACTAAATCAAGGGCAATAACTCCGCTGTTAATGGTCTGATTTAGCTGGTTTTCAAACTTTTGAGCGTCTTTATTGATATTAAAAATCATTGCAAGTTTGGTAAAGATCAAATAATAAATGTAGGTGCTAGAGAGTTCACAATGCTTAATATGGCATTTTTCAGCAAAACAAGGGCAATAACTCCGGTGAAATTAATCTGATCTGGCTGATTTTCAAACTTGTTCGAGCTTTCATTGATATAAATACATTGGCAAAGTTTCGTAAAGATTCCTTTAATAATGAAAGCCCTATAGTGTTCACAAGGCAAAAGTTAACGGACGACGGACGACGGACAACTCACCATCCCATAAGCTCTGCTGGCCTTCGGCCAGTAGAGCTAAAAATGTAATGATACTTGATTAATTCAAGTGATCTTACTGTTATGTCCGAAATCATGTCCAAACCATCCACTTTGTCAAACCCGGGTGGTGAAATCTGAAACGGCATTTGTTGCATCGAAGTGTATTGATTAGCGCTGTTGCCGTCTGCAAGTAAAAAAGAATGCATGACTTTAACTGGGATAATAATACGGTAAGAGGGATGTTTGGTAAACCTCTTCAACCTGGTTTAAACCCCAGCGGCATTTTTGCTAGTGAATGTTCCAAGGCGGTACCCCTGTTGTCAACCCTTTTTATGTGTTTGGTGTCCGGTACTCTACTTGTAAATAACTATTTATGGATGGACTTGTTGTTTGTTTTGAATGCATGTTTTCTTTATTTACACTGACCCGTTTTATTGGGATGACATTAGGGTAAGTGTGAAGTTTGGTGCACCCTAGAACCTGGTTTAAACCCCCAATGCCCTTTATGCCACTGACTGTTCCGAGGCCTTTTGTGTTTGTGATTTGGGCTTTTATTCATCTTTAAAGCTTCTGTGTGTGTTTCTGGCAGACTGCCGTACTTGAATGCGACTTTCCCTGTTAGATTTTATTATCTATATTTACCATGACCGCTTATCTCATTTTTAGTTCCATGAATGCTCTATGTCATATTCGACTTTTATGTATAACTCAAAAGATAAACAAGATAGCACTTAATCGCTCAACTGAACACCTTGTCATTTGCAGACACTTGCAATAGTAACAGAAATGGACGAGATGAAATAGTCATGGTAAGTTCAGAGAATATTTTTTCAAAGTGTACCTTATATAAGTATATAAATACAAGTATATAAGTATATAACAATGCGCTTTGATCTAATTTTAACAAACTTGAAGCATCATCCACGTGAAGGTTGTTCAAAATTAACGTGTCGCCAGTTGTCAATCATTTATCCATTTTAACCAATCAAACCAATATTATACCTTTGACAAACAATAGCATGTGCAACAGTATAATAAAGCACATGCAGCTGTATTATAATATAATCTATTGCCAATATACTCCGACATCAACAATAGGGCGGAGATATCTAAGTACTGGCGACATGTTAATTGGCCAAGCGGTTTATGGGAAGTCGTTTAAGCAACGGCCGGACCTTATCTATAGCATACGTTGAGCTTTTCACTAAAACACTTAAATAAGAATGCTGATATTGGAGCACAGGACAGCAACCCGGTCTGTTAACATCCCAGTATATAGTCATCGCATAGTGGGAACGGAAGTTAGTCATGACGTCCAAGATACGAGGATCTCTTCTTCACATGGTGTAAGGCAACGCAGATTGTAGCCAAACCAAGACCCGTAAATAACAATTTGAAATTAAACTGGGGCTTACTAGTACTTTTTAGGAATTGGTAGACTCTGTATGGTTCTTCTGACTGTCCGCCCAGACGATTCTGATCTTTAAGTTCTTTGATGTCCGGCAATTTTGTGAGGGCGCATCTAAACCTTGTTTTCCAAGTCTGCCAATCCGCGGCGTCAACCCCCTCTCGGTAGCGCCCTGTGTGAATCGCCCATTCCTATCATCAGATAAACAATGAAAATTAATAAATAAACTTAATGTAGGCCTCCAGTTTCAGCTCAGTTACAGATAATCACATTATATATTTTATTTTATTTTGTTGGGTGTGGGTGTGGGTGGCAGGAGGGTGGATGACTAAATACCGAACGTTAGAGGCAATACTTATATGAACTCAAACCATAAAACGAAATGCCGTAATATAAAGGCGTGTAGTAATTCGCACTAAATAAAACAAATGTATGGGAGGATGACATACATACATATAACTTCTGCTGTGAGAACAAAAGAACAGATTATGTGTTTTGAACACATTTTCGCACACACTATGCTCTAATTTAGGACGTAAACATTAAAAAAAATCAGAAGAACCTGTAGTAGAGTAAACTATTCCGCAGTGGAATTGTTCTCGAGAAACTAAGGAGAATTTGAATGCATGTTTGAACATGGGGCCCAATATACAAACTAGAAATGTGTCCACAGGACACGGATGCCCCCGGTATAAGTTACTAGAACTATGAATTAGTATCAATCATCCTCGCCAAGAATGTTAGGTACAAGTGCGAGAAGCAGTGGTGAATGGATAACATAATAGATATACAATGCACTCCGCCTAATTATATCACATGCACATATTGTTATTGAGTGGATAACTCTAGTGGATATCACAATTTTAAATGTCAAAAGGGGCCCCAACTCATACATAAATTGACCAATTGATTAATTGAGCGGAAATAGAACTTGACGGGTATTTTATAATTACAAAATGACACACCAAATATGAATTCAAAACATGGACCCTTTCAAACGTTATTGAGCGGAAACCAAATTTCTCGCAGAAAATTAAGTCAAAAAGGGGTCACAACTCATGCATAAAATGACCAACGTTGACCGAAATCGAACATGGCCTGTATTTTATAATTACAAAGTGACACACCAAATATGAATTCCAAACATGGACCGTTTCAATGTTATTGAGCGGAAAAGGGGCCATAACTCCTACAGAAATTGACCGATGTTGACCTAAATCGAACTTGGCCTGTATATTATAATTACATAGCTACACACCAAATATTAATTACTAACGAGGACCCTTTCAAAAGGTATTGACCGGAAACAAATTTGTTGCAGAAAATTAAGTCGAAAAAGGGCCACAACTTCTGCATAAAATGAGCAACGTTGCCCGAAATCGAACTTGATCTGTATTTTATAATTACACAGCTACACACCAAATATTAATTACAAACATGGACCCTTTCAAAATTACAAAGTGAAACACCAAATATGAATTCAAAACATGGACCGTTTCAAAAGTTAATGAGCGGAAAAGAGGCCATAACTCCTTCAGAAATTGACCGATGTTGACCTAAATAGAACTTGGCCTGTATTTTATAATTACACAGCTAACTTAATGCCCCTTTCGGTATTCTCGAATGCCGGGGGCATAAAAAGGATGGGTTGATCATGTTTGACGGAATGGGATATCATGGGTAATATAGTTCTGCGTAATAATGGAGGCTTGAAAAGTGTGTATTTTATATAAAGTTGTTAACCTGGCTTCGGTACGATGGGTTTCTAAAGTTGGCCATCGTAGTGCTGCTATCATTCTGTTCCAACCGGTATATTACTCTTTAAAGTTAGTTACCTTAAATATTTTTCCGTCACTTTCCTTCCATTCCCTATTACCCACATGTTTCCAGGGCACCTTAAACACCTTGTTGTTCTTGTCTATCCACTCCAGCCCACGGATATCTTGGCTGTTTATGCGGTCCTTCAACCAGGGCTGCATCCTCTGTCGCGTCTGAAGTTCATTGGTATAGTTTGCGCCGTTCACTTCGCTGCGTTATATAAAATATAGGATATGAACAACAATATCAAATTTTGAATGAGATAATATCACATTTAAAATGGTTGAAGGGAATGTAGGAATACAGGTAAACAAGTTCTGAAAAACTTTGGAAACTAGAAATTGTTCTTGTCCATGGGACAAAAACGTATGCTTCCCCTACTCGCCCGAACAGACATAATTGACGACCCTAGGTCCAGCCGATCTCTATTGATCAGAGATCGTTTTGATATGCAATAACCCTGTGACATTGACGTTTGACTCTAAAACCAAGCCCACGCCCCGTGAAAGTAAGGCAGGAAAACGTAACAACACAAAGAGACAATGAAATAATAATAACATTTACTAAATACAGTTGCCACACTCTGAAATGACTCGAAATACTCCATTGTGACTGACGTAGTAACCATGATGACCTTTTATTTTTTACCTCGACCTTTGATCTAGTGACCCCAGAATCAATAGTGTTCATCTACTAGTCATGACAAACCATCCTTCCAATTTTGAGGACCCATGACCTATCATTGTCAAGTTATTGATCGGACATCGTTTTGATAGTCAAGGTCACCGTGACCTTGACATTGACCTTTGACCTAGTGACCTAAAATCAATAGGGGTCATCTACTGGTCATGACCAACCATCCTTCCAAGTTTGTGGACACTAGGTATAACAATTGTTTAGTTATTGATCTGGCATCGTTTTAATAGTCAAGGTCACCGCGACCTTGACCTTTGACCTAGTGACCCCAAGATCAATAGAGGTTATCTACTTCTTATGCTAACCATCCTTCCAAGTTGGAGGACTCTAGGTCCAACCATTCTCTAGTTATTGATCGGACATCGTTTTAATAGTCAAGGTCTCCGCGACCTTGACCTTTAACCCAGTGACTCCAAAATTAACATGAGTTATCTACTGGTCATTGCCAACCACCATTCTTAGTTTGTTGACGCTAGGTTCAACCATTCTCTAGTTATTGATCGGACATCGTTTTGATAGTCAAGGTCACCGCGACCTTGATCTTTAACCCAGTGACCCCAAAAGTCACATGAGTCATCTACTGGTCATTGCCAACCATCATTCTAAGTTTGAGTACCCTAAATTTAACGATTGTTTAGTTATTGATCGGACACAGTTTTGATAGTCAACGTCACCACGACCTTTACCTTTGACGTAGTAATTCTAAAATCAACAGGGGTCATCTACCTATCATGGCCAATTATATTTGAGGACCCTTTGTCCAACCATTCTCAAGTTATTGATCGGACATCGTTTTGATAGTCAGTCGCCGCGACCTTGAACTTTGATCTAGTGACCCCAAAATCAAAAGGGGTCATCTACTTGTCATGACCAACCACTCTTCCAAGTTTGAGGACCCTAGGTCTAACTATTCTCTAGTTATTGATCGGACATCGTTTGTGACAGACAGACAGACCTACAGAGAGACAGAGGGTGGGGGGGGGAGGGGGAGGGGGGGAGCATAATGATGGAAGAATTATCAAAATCGGATGATAGGACCATTAGTATGTTTTTCTGAAATGAATATGGAAGCCGCCATTTTTGGAACTATGACATCACAAATCTAAATAACTATACATGAAATATTTATAAATATGATAATTTACTGATTCTTAGGAAAGAAAATCACAGAAAGTGTCATGATTCAAAACAAATATACTAAAAGTTGTATAATGCATCATCTGATCAGGTAATGACTGCATTCACCCGTGATTTGCTTTGAGTTTAATGAAATGTATCCATATATGGCTAATTAGAACTATAACGCATAGTTCTCAAAATGGCGGCTTCCATATCCATTTTAGAAAAACCTTCAAACGGTCATATCTTCTGTTACAAAATTGGATTGCGATTTTTTTTTTTTTTTTAAAACCTAAGAGCTATGGTAAGTACATAATATAAAACATAAGAGCTACGGTAGGTACAGAATATAAAACATAAGAGCTATGGTAGGTATAACATATAAAACATAAGAGCTATTGTAGGTACAGAATATAAAACATAAGAGCTAAGGTAGGTACAGAATAAAAAACATAAGAGCTACTGTAGGTACAGAATATAAAATATAAGAGCTATGGTAGGTACAGAATATAAAACATAAGAGCTATGGTAGGTACAGAATATAAAACATAAGAGCTATGGTATGTGCAGAATATAAAACATAAGAGCTATGTTAGGTACAGGATATAAACCATAACAGCTACGGTAGGTACAAAATATAAAACATAAGAGCTACGGTAGGTATAACATATAAGACATAAGATCTATGGTAGGTACAGAATATAAAACATAAGAGCTATGGTAGGTATAACATATAAAACATAAAAGCTATGGTAGGTGCAGAATATAAAACATAAGAGCTATGTTAGGTACAAAATATAAAACATAAGAGCTATGGTAGTTATAACATATAAAACATAAGAACTACGGTAGGTACAGAATATAAAACATAAGAGCTATGTTAGGTACAGGATATAAACCATAACAGCTACGGTAGATACAAAATATAAAACATAAGAGCTATGGTATGTATAACATATAAAACATAAGAGCTATGGTAGGTGCATGATATAAAACATAAGAGCTACGGTAGGTACAGAATATACAACAAAAGAGCTATGTTAGGTAAAAAATATAAAACATAAGAGCTATGGTAGGTATAACATATAAAACATAAGAGCTACGGTAGGTGCAGAATATAAAACATAAGAGCTATGTTAGGTACAGGATATAAACCATAACAGCTACGGTAGGTACAAAATATAAAACATAACAGCTATGTTAGGTACAGGATATAAACCATAAGAGCTACGATAGGTACAGAATATAAAACATAAGAGCTACGGTAGGTGCAGAATATAAAACATAAGAGCTACGGTAGGTGCAGAATATAAGCCATAAGAGCTACGGTAGGTGCAGAATATAAAACATAAGAGCTACGGTAGGTGCAGAATATAAAACATAAGAGCTACGGTAGGTGCAGAATATAAAACATAAGAGCTACGGTAGGTACAGAATATAAAACATAAGATCTATGGTAGGTATAACATATAAACCATAACAGCTACGGTAGGTACAGAATATAAAACATAAGAGCTATGTTAGGTACAGGATATAAACCATAACAGCTACGGTAGGTACAAAATATAAAACATAAGAGCTATGGTAGGTGCAGAATATAAAACAAAAGAGCTATGATTCTCACAGCAAACATATTTGCAATGTGCAAACTAATACGAATTCGGACTGCAACTATTGTATTGCAGAGTTATGTCCGCAACACCCCCACCTCCCCCCCCCCCACCCACCCCACACACACACACCCACCCGCCTCACCCCACTAAGAAAAAACATCAATTATCTTGGCTTTTCTGCATGCTATAGTGGTTTTTTTTACATTGTTTATGTCTAGGCCTTTCTACATTTTTATCTTTAGATCTTATTTTCATGTTTTACTAATAATAACACACATTCCGAATAATGAGGGTCTCCCAGGGGTTTTGGGGAACCAGAGAAAATGAGCATTTATTTTTGGTGAACAAGAGAATATTGCCTGTTATTTTCAGGGAGCAGGGGAACATTGGCATACTTTTAGGGAACTGGGGAACATGAGTTTATAGGAAATAAAAAATATGATATCTAGTTTTAATGTTAAAAAAAACACCTAAAATGTTCTTACGTGATGACAGTATTTGCTTTATAGCATCTATATTTTTGTTTTATATTGTACAAAGAATAGATTGTTCGTCCACAGGAAGAGTAGCATTCTCAGAATACAGTCACTCCAACAAGTATTACAATGCAAGGTGATACAAAAAGTATATCACGAACACATACAGTAAAAAAGCAAATCACAGACAGGTAAGGGTTGACAAAAGGGATACCGCCTTGGCGCGGTCAGTGACAAAAGGGACCACATGAGAGTTTAAACGGTTCAAATGTCGACGAACCTCACTCCTACCCCGTCATCTTCCCTAAACAACAGGACAGTGTAAATAAAATAATCCCCACCGACTTAACCTCTTACATTTGAGAAAGAGCAGATAGGTGTAATAAGAAAAAACACAGAAATGCTAATCTCATATGTGCTCGATGACTTGTCTGAGCATCAAGGGGAAAACCGTTAAGAGCACTACAAAACGGAGTGAATGACATACATCAAACGGTTCCCGTCTTGAAGGATTTAGGAACTCGTTGTCATAAAGTCCATCGCCCGTCCGGTTGTCGATGTTTTCCAGTCACTGTTATCCCAGGAACCAGTTTGTTTTAACTTTTCTTGTAGTTGTACAAATCAGTGACCTCCAAGAAGCAAGTAGACCTTATACTATTTGACTTCAGCAAAGCATTTGATAAAGTCAACCATGAGAAACTGCTTCTCAAACTGACCCAATATGGAATAAGAGGGACCACCCTAACATGGATCAGGTCATTTCTCAACAACCGCACACAGTGTGTAGTTATTAACGGATCCCAGTCGTCAAGCATATCTGTCTCATCTGGAGTGCCCCAAGGATCCGTACTAGGCCCCATACTGTTTCTTGCATACATAAATGATCTTCCCTCCCAGGTAAACTCTCGGGTCCGGTTATTTGCAGATGACACTGCCATATACCTTGCAATAACTCAAGAAAAACAATCACAAACACTACAGACAGACTTATGCACTCTTGAACATTGGGGAAAACAGTGGGACATGGAGTTTAACCCGTCAAAATGTCAAGTTATACACATCACAAGGTCAAAGAAACACATCGACACAACCTATTACTTACACAACACTAAACTTGAGTCTACCTCCTCTGCAAAATACTTAGGCCTCACTATTGCAGAGGACTTACAATGGAACACACACATCAACAACATCACCAAAAAAGCAAATCAAACATTAGGTTTTTTAAGGAGAAACATCAAAGTACACTCTGAAGATCTAAAGTCCATGGCCTATAAAACTCTTGTCCGCCCTCAACTGGAGTACTGCTCAAGTATCTGGCCACCTCATACTGAGACTGCCATGAACCAGATCGAGGCCGTACAGCGCCGGGCAGCACGCTGGGCAAAACAAGACTACAGACGGACCAGTAGTGTCACTGAGATGCTCCAGTCCCTACAGTGGAGAAGACTAGACCAAAGACGTATCGACAGTCGACTCTCCCTATGTTACAAGATCACAAATCACCTGGTAGCTATCCCTCTAGAAGACTACATGACGCTGACGAACAGACGATCCCGACATTCACACTCGCTTGCTTTCAAATTAATTGACGCAACCGCTGACTACTACAAATTCTCCTTTTTCCCCAGAACAGTCTTCCACTGGAATTCATTAGCTCCTGACATCCCTATATTACCCAATATAGAACAGTTCAATTCTGCAGTCAGCAGAATTGAACATATCTCACCATAAATTCATTGTATGTTTTTAATTTTAAACCTAACATCCAAAAACTTCAATGTTTCTCTTAAATTTCTTTTAAATATATTTTTAAAATACTAACAGTCTTTGTCGGTATGACGACGCATGCCTAGGTCCCCAGCAGGAGTTTGGCATTAAAGGAAGATAGATAGTTGTTTAACATTTAATCTCTCAACTTCTATACTTGTCTTATTGCATTCTTCTTGAAATTGAATGAAGATAAGCAAAAACAATTACTGAGTAAACAAGGAACAGAAAGTGTGAGGTAGAAAAAGGAAAACTCTGTGTAGACAAGAATACTTCTAGGCCGCTTGCATTATCATTTGACAGCAGTAATAATTTGTTTGTGTCCACAACGGGGGTAGAAATGTGCATGCTTGAAATTCACTTAATTCTTGTACAGTTATCAGGGACACTGCTCAAAAAGCTAGAGACTCAGTACTGTTTGCTGTATGGACAAGCTTTCATGAATGACTCCCTGTATATTGCTTCTCATGATAAAGATGTGTGCATACTTAAAGTCAACTGGGGAAAGTGAAACAGTATAACCACTTATATCAAATGGACACGAATGTGTCAGGGTACACATTTTGGCTGTTTTACAAGACAGATTAGTATTTTAATGACACAGATTACTATTCAATTAAGTTGCACAGTCCTACAACAGCGGAATGCAGCCACTATATATTGGAAATGAGAAAGGCTATAGAGATGGAAAGGATGCCCAATTTTCACAGCCTGCAGGACTATATGCAGATAGAAAAACACCGTTCGTTGTAGATACTGCTAATGGTGCCCTCAGAATGACAAATGGCGTTAGTGGACTTGTTTTTTATCTGAACAATCTCCGAAAGTTTAGCTTGCCATTGATCTCCACTCAAGGAAACAGAATCCAGCGTATATTAGTCTATATACGGCTATTGGAAGATTGCATAAGTTACATGACTTTCACTGTCAGTGCGCTGACAATGTGAAAACATACCTTGAACAACAGTGTCAACGTAAGGTCCTGATGGAACTGTATCAACTTTTTTTGATGACAAAAAAAACATATTTTAGACTCCCTGTGTGACAACAAAAGCTTACTTTCCTGTGCTAATGTATCACCTTGACTGTCAAAAATCTGAAGAATGATGTCTTTGTTTACATTAGTCGTAGACCATTTCTTTTCAGAGATGAGAGCTGGATCTTCAGACGACATTCCAATGCAGCTTGTGTTTGACTCTAGATTTTATAAGAGCAATTAAGGAGCATTTAAAGCAAAGGTACAAAACAAAATTCTGCTACTTCACAAGTTCGAAGTCATATTACCCCAAATTCATGTCCGAGGTCAAGTTCTTTAATCTGCCCGAAATGCAGAGCGTCTGTTCACTCTGAAAGAGTATGATATACATTTACACATATATTATGATTGAATAATTCAAAAAATATAGCAATAGAAACATAAACACGTTTTATCAACATTTAGATGTGTACACATAATCGTGTTTCAGGTATTCTATCTACTTTGATGAATCTTAATATTTCAAGATAAAAGTTGAGCATTTCTAAATTACCATTCCTTTGGAATATCGTTTCACACATAATAACACGTTTTTACTCAAAATACTTGCGGTCACTTCGACCGCCAAAAGACTGCGTACAAATGTCGGCCTTTAATTTTAAGAAATGATGCTTAATATAAAACTTTGGATCGGCCGCAAAACGTCCGTATACAATTTCAGGTGTAATTTAATTCAAATATCATAAAGAGTGGCCTCAAAACGTATTGCCTATATTTCAGCCACTGTTGTTTAATACAAAGACCTTGGAGCAGCCACAAAACTTCACGATTTCAATTTTAATAAACAGTCCGTTTAAGTGTCATCATTATTAATGCATTTAATACAAGTACACAAACACTTGAAACTGGTGAATCGTACCTGTAGAAAGCATTTATGAATTAAACAAGAGGCCCAAGAGGGCATGTGGACGCTCTCTGGCTCAAGATAAAGGTTATGTAAAAGGAGCCATAATTCTTAAAAAATCATTCAACCGGAACAAGGTGATAATATATGCAACTAGGCTTGGTACTGATCATCCCTGCAAAATTTCGTTGAAATCCAGCCAGAGGTTCAGGAGAAATAGTATAGACAAAGTGAGTGTATCAAAACCTTTAAGGGCTCATAACTCTGCCAAAATGCATTCAACCAGAACATGGCAATGACAGATGCAACTAGGCTTAGTACTGATCATCCTCGCCAAGATTCGCTGAAATCTGGCAAAGAGTTCAGAAGAGAACTCAATAATATATTTTAACATTTGGTAGGTAAACGAAGAAAATTGAAATCTCGGGCAAATATCAAATTATATTCAAGAGTTTTAAAGTCAAAATGAGACAGGAAAAATAAATCGTTATGCAAAATTTAAATGTTTGAATATAATTCAAGATTGCCGTGTGTCCCTTTAAAAAGGTTACCGTTGTAGGATATATTAGAAATATTGCTTTAATGAAAATACTGTTTCTATAAAACAAATAAAACATATATACTCTTTTCCATAATATGTAACCTCGTAGATCACGATCTAAACAAAAGTTGAAGTTTTAAACCTAACGTATTAAACCACAAGCAAAAAGCATATATAATTAGACAGGCATGATGCATAATAATCGAAGAATAGCGTACATATGCCAAAAAATCGATATTTGCGTATTATAACTTAATTATTCAGTTATATCCAACTTTACGTTCGTCTCTATTTATGAAAAATGTAAACAAATTAAACACTAACGATACTGGGTTTACCCCGGGGCTCTGTGTGAGTTTTACAAAACAACTAAGACATTGATGAATGCACGGCTAGACAACTGCCGTATACAATGTCATGTTTACAAAACTGCGAAAAATCAATGAATGATCGACTTGTTTAATCGCTCATCAACACACTGTTTATGTTTATTTCGCGAGGTCTCACAGAGAGGGGAAGGATGTACAGTATTAGTTTGGGTTGACAAACAAACGCGGTGTGTGTTCATATTATAATTAAGGCATGAGCAGTTATGGCGAAGGTTTTCTAATATTTTAGCGTATAGAGAATAGTACGTAATACTCACTCGTCGTTGTCATATACATGATATATTCCGTATTGTTCGTTCATATAGTTGACATTTTTTGTTTTTTCAAGTTTCCTCATAGAACTTTTGAAAATCACACAATTTACTACATTGCACTGTGTCGTTTGTTTCTCCTTTTATTTCTGTCAAATGTTCAACATCAACCCGGCCTCTCTGGGTCAGCAGAGAGCGTGATGCGGTTCTATCTGCAGTGAAAATTTAGTTCTGAAAAAAGATGCCATAAAACCTATCATACATTGCAATTTATCAAAACGCATAATAAATACAGACTTCATACCAAGTTTGACACAAGTCATCTAGCCCTGAAGGGAATATGCATCCAAATACTACAGGAAGTGTTTTTTCTGAAATGGGACATAAGATACCGGCAGCACTAAATGTACATTCAAAATGTTGTGTATGTCACCCCTAGAGACTATATACTCGAATATATTTTAAAAAAATAAAAAAAACTCATTTCAATTAGGCCGTTTTCTGGGGTAACTTTTGAGTTAATTAAAATATTTCTTCACTGAATGTCCATCTGCGTAAAACCTAAACAGTGACAATACTCAATTCCTTGCAAAATGTACGTTGAGATGTTTATGTTCGGGCGACAGTAACCGGCTAAAAACGGCCCGGATGACTATGCATTTTGTGCAAACTTGGCATTTCGTGGATCGTTTTCAACAATAATGGAGTTTTTTCTTGTCGAAGTAGTCCATAAAAGGTCTAAATAAGGCTATAATGCAGGCCAATGAGGATGGAATTAGATGCATATTTCCTGAAACATATTTTGTAGTGTTATCGTACACAGTTGCAACGGAATATGTAAACGTATACAGATGCAACGGAACGGTACAGTGTCGGTAATTTCGTTGTTAATGTAGTATTAATTAATGTAAATGTTGTATTGAAAATGTTACTTTTTGGTCAATATTCTTCAGTCACATTCCCTGAATATATAATGGTCTGTGCTTAAGGGAGTTTAAGTAGTATAAATGTTCGACTCTGTACATATTCCCAGTCTATACTTATAATGTTGCTAATTGCTGATTGGATCTCCTTTCCCACATCACCCACACACCCTTCCCCTCCCCCACACACAATAGTGTTATGTGTTATGTCGAATCATTACAAATAGTTTGAAAGTCATACATGTACGTGAAATGCGATAATACATCGGGTTTTTGTTGTTGTTTTTGTTTTTGTTTGTTTTTTGAGGTTCTACCTTTGATAAATCAGTTACCATATGTTGCACAGGGTTGTTGTATAATGCTTATAAAGTATCCAAGATTAATAACTAAACCGCCTATATATTGACTGTGGATTTTAAACCTTAAAATATTCCAAAGGTAGGCCTGTGTATAGAGCTGCATGTAATATCTGAAACCAAACCAATTAAAAAAAATGATGATAATGATTATATTCCTAAACTGTGCAATATATCTTCTTCTGCAATGTGCACATGACTTTCACTTCGCTTCTGTATAGCAAAGAGGTATGACTGAATCAAGAAACAGAATTTTGGAAAGGTAATTATATATTATCCTTAATAAATAAGTCAAACTATACAATAAAAAGAAGAAACAAACAATAAAGAACATAGTGAAGCAAGTCAAAATATACACTCAATAATTAATTAACTGTTTCCAAACGTTTGGTCTATAGTATAGAGTTGCTAATTTAATAGGTTTTTTTGTATTGGTTTGTGCGAAATCCCTAACAGCTAGGCAATTCCAAGTGATGTGACGTGACTTGTTGGCGTTTTACATTTAGTTGTGGGGTGTGAATCTCAAATTCGCAAATTTCAAAGAAAATAGCCTGAGAAACTCAGTCGGTTTTACTATTGATGATAATTAGTTTTATTTTATGATATGCAATGAAATACCGTACTTTATCAGTGAAATAAAAGTGTTATTCCACACTGTGGAATATAGAGTTTTATTTCACAGTAGCTGCCGGGACTACTTTTGTTGTTCTGCCATAGTTTCCCTAAACAAAAATTTGTAAAATCATAAAATAAAAAGAAAATTTGTTGTTTTGTCGTGAATAACATATTTTATTTCATCTCAAAGTGAGAAAACTTTTATCACTTCTCGATGAAATAAAATATGTTATTCACTCCAAAACAACAAATATCCTCTATTTATTCCTTAATGAACGATCCTCAAAAGTATTTCTTAACGAAATATTTTGTTATTAACTACCATGATAAACATTGGAATCTTATACGTATTTATTATACTTGTTAAATTTGGATAATTAAATATTTGTTCATCAGATCCATTTATAAATACAGCTGAGATTGTAATTTGTCTCCATCGTTGGCAAGCACATTCGCCACCAATAAACACCGAATACGATATCAAAACCAACACAAGCAAGAGAAGAATGTAGCTCGGTTGTATTGCGTCAGTTCGTGATAGGTAATGTAAGATGTAATATGACGATCCCTAGCACCGGCTTAAGCGGTATTCAAGAGGAATGCCACAAACATGGGCTATCCCAGAAGGCAAGTAAATAGCACCAGTGGGTACCAGTTTGAAATAGTATTTGAAACGTTATTTAAAGAAAAAATATCACCCATGCTGTTGTTTCTTCCGTATATATTTTGTTCATTACTGACGAAATCTTAACACGACGGCGTTATTAATAATATATGGTAGACACATTTGTTTTGAAATAAGAAGTCACACATGATACAAAAGAAGAAAAAAAACGTTATTAAGGTATGCGAGTGTGAAACACCATTTAGATTTCACAGACTGAAAAAACAAAACGAAATATATAACAAAATGAAACTTACCCTACAATTAATGTTCAAACAATCCATTAACTATATACTACAAAACTACTTCATTCAACAATATCACAATTGTATGATTCGTCATGTTTGGTTCTTAATAAACTTCCGTTTCGGATGTGGTTTATTGATATCGGATATACATTGGGGCGCAATGTGGGTTTTGAATACATCAAATTATGCTAAATGTTCACTATCATGTTCGTCATAATACAATATAATGTTTATAATTTTTATTTTATTTAATTTTAACTTACCCGTCAAATAATACAAAGGCACAAGTACACTATAAACCCGTTTATCAACACTCTGTCAAGGAGTTTAGGTCATATAATAATGTGTATGTGCCGATAAAAATCTAGGTTTGAATCACGGGTTCTTAAAATATCCGTGATTGAATATGCATGAAATGATACATATAATAGTGGGGATATAAAAAAGAAAGGGGAATTGGTAAATCGGTCATAAAACTAGCGGGGATATCAAAAAGAAAGGGAATTGGCAAATCGGTCAATCCAATATTTCAGAAGGTGGGATATTTTTTGTAAGTTAGACTAGTTATAGATTACTTATATCTATTAATCGTAAACCGTTCTTGTTATTTATATGATAGCACCTTCTCTAATTCAGTAACCTATTTAATTATCACATATTTAAGACCAGGATAAGTCTTTTAAAAATGGTCTAAACACAATTGTAGTATTGTCGCGAAGATTCTGCGCAATTACGGTATATGTATATTTATTGAAAATATATTTATAGTGCAAATAGTGAACCCAAATGCAAGCTTCAGTTACTTGGTTGATTGTAACGTTTTTGTGAAGTTTAGTAAGGACATATGCACCCCACCTCGCCCCCACACCAACCACACCTCCCGACCCCAACCCTCCGACCTAATCCCTATCATTGGTTTAGTCAGTATTTAACTTCAAAGATATGTAACCTGAAACCTTTACAGGGATTGATGCGCTATTTTCAAACAAGATTTCTTTAAAAAGGCTCTGATAAAAGAAATGCTGAAAGATTTCTCAAAATGCCATTCAAAATAAAGGAGAGATGACCTATTGAAAATGTGTAAAGAAACATAAATGGATCTGTCATTCTTTAACGATGACGTCATCACGTCTATTTACCATATAGTGCATTTTGGCAAAATATAATTCAACTTAAACAGTCAGTTATATCTGCGAATTTTAAATAAAAGCTGCGCATGTTATTGTCGTCTTTTATTTAATATTCAATATAAGCGTAAAAATCATCATTGAAAAAAGAAAGTTTAAATTATCTTTTGAACGGGTGTTCTTTATTTCTTAGTAGTACGTATGTGTTTTCAAATTCTTATACGTTTTAGAGTCTTGATTTGATAATCTTGGTCATTATTTGTTATCCATGAATCCCCTAACTGGACCCTCAAACCACTTATGCGAAATTAGAGCCTGTAAAAATCGATTATATTCTACAAACTAGTGTAAATTGTTCTGTTCCATCACAGTACGAAAGCGATGAAATAAAACATTAAATTTCGATGAAAAGCATGTAGTATATCTAGTTTCGTTTCCTGTTCTTCTTTTTTTCTGTCCCTGCTAAACATGGCGAATGACGTCATGGAAAATGGTGCATTGCGAATTCTACGTTTCTATGAAAATTATATTCTTGATTTCTAAAGAAAATAGTTTGAGGTTAACTAGTAGTTAATGTGATAAAGCATATATATATCCAGTTATGCCTGCATAACGTGTCTAATTCTCAAAATGTATCTTCATTAATACAGTTCCACGATGTTACATTCCTGGATTCCCAACAAAAACCCAGTGCTGTTCAGGTGACTTTTAGAAACTTCAAACATAATTATGGCAAACCTCACACAATCAGTTTTTCTCACGGTCACACTGCGATTTCACCGGTTCACGCTCTGGAGAAGTATTTTACATTGCGAGGTTTACAACGGGGTCCTATATTTTTATTGAGCTCGGGTCGCCCTGTCCCCCGGGGAATGTTTGACAAACAATTGGCCACTTGTTTACGGTTTTGTGGTTTCGACAGTTCTAGGTACAAGTCCAACAGCTTTCGCATAGGCAGAGCCACAGACTGTGCCCAAAGGGGGGTTTCAGATGCATGTATTCGTTCGTTAGGCAGGTGGAACAGCAATGCATTTAAAAAATATATAAGAATATCCGAAGAGTCTTGATGTATGCATTTTGTGTCGAAACTGTATGTGTAACGCATCTTACTGCTGTCTGATTGGGCTTACAGTTAGTGGGTCTTACTCTTAAGTAGTTTCAGAACACACCGTCTGCTTGGGCTTACAATAAGTTCTGAGAGTACTGTATTATGTCAGTCTATATTTTCAAACAATTTGAATTATCCTCAACCTCCCCACTATCTCAGAGCTAGCTGGAGTCCTGCATATATTTCTATAAATATTGTATATGTATTCCTATTTTATGTAAAAACATAATGTTTGTTTAACTCTTTTTAACTTGACCATTTTATACACAGGCATATACCAAAGTAACATGTTATAATTTGCTGATAATAACATTCGTTGTATGAAGGGAGATCAGTAACAGCGAAACTGACGCAGTCCCCTGCTTGGGCTTGGAACTGGTTCCATCAGTTTTCAATAAAACGTGCTTGCGTATTGCCTGGAGTGGAGATTCCAATGCCGCATCCACTATATATGTTGCTCATTTATTTGTATGTACATGGTTTATCATTGCGATGTCATTTCATTTAAGGTCCCTCATCTAGACGTTCGCCTATTCCCATCGGAAACGTCAGGGGAATGCAGATTTGCTCCTAGAACGTAGAATATCTGCCTTTGTGGCGTATTCTTACGAACCCCTTACACATTTCCGGTCGTTTACGGGACCATTGTTATTTTTAATTTTGAAATTGTGTTTTGTATATGCATTATGATTATATATCTTGTTGTATAGTAAGAACAAAAAGTTGTATGAGAGTGTGCTTGGTTTAATCATTAAACATTTATATTGTGTTTCATTATATGATACTGTTTGTTTTAGAAAACATATGACTAAAACAAAATTATAGTGGGTCATGCAACGCATGACCCCTTTCAATTGCATACACGGATTTTTGTCTTCTTTTACCCCGGACTGAGGATCATAAATATCCAGTTATGCCTGCATAACGTGTTTTATGAACAAGTCTGGGGGGTCATTTATTGATAACGTCAATATTAGATGATCAGCATCTTATTATCACGCGCAGGAACATGAGTTCAGTGTATGCTCCATGCTGATTGGCTATTTTATGGGCGCGCCCATGAGAAGTTGGGCGTCTGGCACACCAGTCTTTCAGTTTATATTTATCAATGGATAGAGAGAGAACGCAATTTGCCCACCTCCACCCCTTGTATATATATATAGATATATAGTTTCCATAATGCACAAAACATACACATTCACTGTTACATATTAAGCAATGTTGAATGTATAATCTTGTAGATCACTTCGCTACACGACAGTCTGAGTTTAAGCAAACGTTGTAAACCACAAACAAAATAAATATATATATAATTAACATACCTGATTAATCAATCGATAATGATGAACCTAATTGAAAATGATGGATCTAGTTCTGTTATTTCAAAAACAATCCAAATATTGTTAATCTCCATATTTCACATTAACCAAGTTTACTGTCCTATATGCCTTTCTTAATATTGGCTCATGAATATTCATAGATTTTCCAGAACGAGGCTAAGTGACTGGTTGTCTCTATAAATAGTTTATATACTAATTGCACATGTGACGATACTTGGTTTACCTCGGGGCTCTGTGCGGGTTTTAAACAACTCTTGATATATATTTTACTACTGCAGACATGTCACGTCTGACAATTAGCTCGACCACTGACTCCGAATACCTTGCTCAATTGCTCGTCGTGAAGTTTTTTCAAACAATGCAACATTTCTACTAAACTATAAGATAACGTTTAACGACATATCATGAGTATATAGGATGTTTAATATCTCAACACTGTTTAAGCCACCTACTTGTCACCAGAATGAATATGGTCAAATCATTCGGATACGTATTATGAATGTTGTAACAACGCTAAAGGTAACAACCGCCGCTAAAGGAGTTGTGACAGAGTGCGGTGTGGTCGCCCACCCATTGGGATACGTGCATTGAGAGTGATTTGTTTAAGCTGTATAACTTGTTCGTTATCGATGTAAATAAACAAGTACACGCAGTTTGTGACTGTTTAACTGTGATGTATGATATTAAGCGTATGCTTTTCACTGAACGTATATCCGAGTCATATATTATTAACACCTAGTGACGTATGTTACTTTAATGAAACTCCGTACATTCAGGAGGAGTAGTTGGGCATATACAAATGAAAATGTACTGCGGTCTGTATGGTTGGATAAACGATTATGAACGCATACAATTCCCTTACTCCTATGTACTAACAGAATAGGTTTGACATGAACATTTTGAACAATGTGTATAATAAATTTCCACCAGCCTAGACCTCTTTGAGGTCAAAAAGCGGCTATATGCGTTATTGACTTTGTTCGAGTTCGGGTTCGAGTCCCGGTTGAGGAACGATTTTTTCACCACCCGTTATATTTGGGGGCTCGTTCGGGATCCAGGACCGTGTCTGAAACCGTATGAAAATAAGTCTGACAGCCGGCCTGGACTTAACACCACTAGACATTCAGGGAGGAATTTCAATCTGGTGGGGATGTATATAACCGGGTACAGGTAACTAGTGAATAATCGATTCTTAGGCGTGTGTCCTCCATAGCTCAGCGGTTAGTGCCCTGGTTCGGTTAATCAGAGACTCTGGGTTCGAGTCCCGGCTGGGGAATGATTTTTTCACCACCTGTTGTTATTGTTATATTTGGGGGCTCATCCGGGATCACCCAGAGAAATATCAGCAGTTGTTGTCATATAATATTGGAAATTCTGGTACGAATATCTAGTATATGAACGAAATTATCAATAATTAAACAGAATAAAACGATGGACTTAGTATTTAGTATATCAGGATTTAATGTCAAATCATTTGTGTTCGATTTAATTGTACATTTTAAACAGATATCATTTAATTTTGAAACAATTCAGTATTCTATTTGTTATACTATCCGTTTTAAAAGTAACCCTTGTGTATACGTGAGTTGTTTATGATCTTTTTATATAAGGGTACAAAATGTCGAACTCATGTGCAAGCAATATGTGGTCATTCGTTGAATTTTGGAGTGGAATGTGAAACACAATATATGAAGACACAATCAAACAGTTTTTGGCGGTGCTTGAGCACCGTCAGAGGTATAATGGGTTTTTTCAATGGAATCCTAGGAATGTGACAAACCTAACAGCACAATACACCATTACGCTAGAAGAAGTCTCTCATGCATGCTTTTAATAAATTCGATATTATGTGATCACTGACAGAAAATGACGATGTGTGTTCGCTTACTGTGTAATTTACAAATATTGTCCTTGTGTGTTCGCTTACTGTTTAATTAACAAATATTCTCAAGTAAATAACAGATTGTTTATGTATTAATACGCGCTTCTCCGAGATTTTGATTATGACGCATTTGACAAACGATCAGTCGGTGTTTGTAAACAAAAGGCCGCTTTATCATTTGATGCCCTAAATAAGAAACAATGTTCAGAATAAAGGTAATGTATTATTTATTTAAGTCATACATGCCTATTTTATCAAAATTTCACTAAGTCAACTTTTTATCATCTGTTTAAAAAGTTATAAATCGAGTTAAAATCGTGCTACAAGCAGGCGGTCAATGTATCATGTTACTAAAAATAGAACAGTCAGTGCTCGCTGAAGAACTTGCTTAGAAAACTATCTACGGAAGCTAATTCGGGCCATATGAGTTAGCTAAAGTATGTTTAAATACGAATTGAATTGAACTGGGTTTTAAGGCGCACCAACACATGAAAGGTTATATGGCGCCTAACAGGCATGAACATGCCAGGCTTATCCTCCATGTACATCGAGATAAAATATGGAAAATGGGCCTAAAACCTTCTCACCCAGAACTGCAGAGTTGCTGCAAATTCTATTGTAGAAACTCCATTTACGCTGGAGCCACGTTTATTGTTTTTCTGCCACTGCTCTTTTGATGTGAGCGAGATGGCACCTGAAACAATGCGGGGATCATGATGAAGACCTTAACTGAATATGAACAAAAAATGATAAAATGAACATGAAATACGAAATTGGTAAGGAATATCAATAATCAATATAAAAAACAAATCATGGAAGTTATATTTACAGCACTTCTATTTCCCATCCATTCCAACACTAACAAAATCACCGCCCATCAGTGCCTTCAGCACTTTGATTTCATTCTTTAATATCAACACTAATATAAAACATATAATGTTATTCTTTCAGCTCGACTATGTCAACACAAACTAAAAACATAGCTCATTAACCACCACAAATAACACTAAATGCTTATATTGTAAAATAAGTGAACAAAAACACAATTTTTCATCTAGTATAGCTACTTGCTGTTTTAAAATGTAAACAATTTGAATTAAAATATCTCTCAAATAACATTTTTAAAGGGATTGAAGGCAATCTATAATAATTATTGGTATACATCACATACATCTACAAACAAAATAAGATAATGTGCTCCAGTTATTATAAAAACTACAGTGCACTATTGGGGACTCTATTTCCTTCTGATTTTATTGTTGTTGATGAAAATGTTTAGTATGAAAACTCAGCGATTTATTATTGTCATATATTTCAAATACTAATTTAAGTTTTGTGACGAACAAATGAAGCACTTTGAATTGAATTGATTTGAATTGGGTTTTAAGGCGCACCAACACATGAAAGGTTATATGGCGCCTAACAGGCATGAACATGCCAGGCTCATCCACCATGTACATCGAGATAAAATATGGAGAATGGGCCTAGGACCTTCTCATCCTGAACTGCAGAGTTGCTGCAAATTCTATTGTAGACACTCCATTTACGCTGGAGCCACGTTTATTGTTTTTCTGCCACTGCTCTTAGTGATGCGAGCGAGATGGCACCTGAAACAATGCAGGGGTCAGGATGAAGACCTTTAATGAGCATGAACAAAAAATGAGAAAATGAACGTGGGTGGGGGTCCTACCCCTCTGCATGATGGTGTGTTTGCAGTGGTTGTATTCTATCCCGGCAACCACACGGGGAGAAACACTTTGATAACGATAGTTGGAATGTCATATGTCTACAAGTTCCACATGAAATAAAATGTAAGTAAACAGAACGAACTTGTCCAATCGTGGATACTAAGCCTTCAGTCCCTGTAATATATCATTTATAAAGATATATAAACATATAAACGTAACCGTTGAAATACTAAACAGTTCATTTTAAAATGTTCATTTACTTGCCCTAAAAAACGAAATTTGTTAACAGCTATACAACAGTCTGTGTTCTCTTTACACTGTCTATGTCCTCTTTACTTTTTTTTATTCTTATAGTATGTTTTAAATAGTGACTGTGTGCAGGACAGTATAAATAAACAAAGACATCTCGAAGCCGGCTTATATTGTTCACGAGGTGCGCTAAACAACAACAAAAAACACATGATATTTAATATGTAGTAACAAATATATGGAAATATCTGTATTCATAAAGCTTCTTTAGAGATTAGATCATGGCGGGGATTTCTTTATTTACACTGTCCTGTTTTAATGGGATGACAGTAGGGTAAGTGTGAGGTTAGGTGCACCCTAGAACCGGTTTAAAAAACCCAATGGCCTACTTTGCCACTGACCGTTCCAAGGCGGTATCCCTATTGTCAACCCTTTTGTGTTTGTGATGTCGTTTATTTTTATTATTACTTTTGCCTTCTTGTTTGTCTGTTTCCATGTTTGTTTCTGTGTTTTGTGGTTGACTGTTCACCTTGAATGCTACTTTCCCTGTCCCATGTTTGTTTCTGTGTTTTGTGGTTGACTGTCCTCCTTGAATGCTACTTTCCCTGTCCGATCTTTTTATATTCCTTATGAATATCAAAGTTTATTAATTTTTGATGCACATTTCTGTATCGATTTAAGACGTTTTCTTAATAGTGTTAATAAGGTTACGAATAAATAACACCTAGAGCTAACTATTTATCTTAAAACATATTGTTTGTATTGTCCCTGAGCGGAGGTTAATAAGAATATTTAAAAATATGAATACGAGCCTAGCACATTTTTCATCAACATAACCAATAATTATATTTCTTAAAATATGAACGTTCTGAAAATGCGTATAAGCTATATTTGTGAATCTCATACTTTGAGCTTGATATGAACACATTAAACACATACAAACACATTCCAATTAAAAGGAACACACGGCAATCTTGATTTTTGTAAAACTCGCAGAATCCCGTCAGTTTTACTACATAAATTGCATTTGTTCAAACATTTACATTAACCAGAACTATCACTGAAGGTGATGAATACCCCCGCAACTCATGGCCATAATTCTTCAATAAATTAAGCAATCAACCATTGGGGATGTAGAACTGAATTGAAGTGGGTTTTAAGGCGCACCTACATATGAAAGTTTGTATAGCGCCTAACAGGAATGAACATGCCAGGCTCAATTTACATTAAGATAAAACATGGCGCATTATTGCATACACATTTCAAAATTCTACCGTATTGACGTGTAACTGTATTTAGAACTCGTATTGACGTGTTACTATATTTATATTATATACCTGTGCAACGTACGTGCATCATCTTCTTTTTGATGTAATTATTCGATTTTATCTCTAAGCTTAGTAATCATTCGTTGTTATATTAAAAATACGTATGCAATAAAAAGGTTATTAGAATATGCACTCATTCTTCAGCGTTTACATATTACGCTCCTAAAGTCGCGCAATATTGTTACGCTGAAGAACTCGTGCATATATCCCAGTACACATCTAATAACCTATAAATATGGGCCTAGAACCATCTTACCCTCAGAACTGCAGAGTTGCTGCAAATTATATAGTAAACACCTTTTTTTACGGTGGAGCCACGTTTCCAACATTTGCATTCGCGGTGTCATGATAAAGACATTGAATGAGCATGATACAAAATGACAGAATGAATATGAATGGCGGCGGGTCCTACCCCTCTGCACGTGTGTTTGTGAGATAGCAGTAGTTGTATTCACTTAGTTTACTTACTCCCTGTTGTATTCTACCCCAGGTACCACATAGGGGTAACTGATGTAGAGCGGCATATGGGTGATGCACAAGGTCATCAGTTGTTATGAGTATATGAAGTTTGGGAACAACCCATTCAAAACTGTTTGAGAAATGCTAGTAATACGAAAAGTGCTACGCGGTACAGTGCAAAAAGGTGATACGCGACGCGACGGGACAAACATGTGTTACAAGACGGGACGCGACTTTACGGACAGCGTGATTCCTATATAACCCCACTTCAATTTGTGAAAGCGGGGGTATAATTATAAGAATAGTATAAAGTAAAGTGTGTGCATATAACTAACTGTTGATTATATTTCACCAATCATATGCAAGAACAACGAAGAAAAGTTCAAAACTCAAAATATGCACGCAGGTTTAAAGTAAAATATATACTGGATTAATAAATCCAAGGACCTAAGGTAAAGCTTATACAAACTTCAAGACTGTCGTGAGTCCCTTTAAAGATGGTATACCAGCCATTTGCTATAGGAATTAAACATTGTAAACAGTCTTTAAAATTTTCCAATGCATTATAAAATGTCATCAAAATATGATGTTAGCACCGTGTTGTTGAAGTTAACCATGTAGCGTAACCACGAGATAGCATATATTACTGGGTAAAATAAATGTAATTTTAAATATCATTCTTTGTTAAGCTCTGAAGAAATGTAAATATTATAATTTGTTACTTTTTAGTCAGACCGTTACGTCCCCAAAAAGTCTAATGTATAACAATTTTAGTAAAAGCTGAAGAGTGTCACTTGATGATATTTTAAGCGGGATACGAACATCTTTTAGCCTTAACTAAATATTAGTTTTTAAGCTTACGTTTTAAAGGTTTTGAAAATGTGCAAGGCTTTATGGATCGGACATTTTGATTGTTTAGTTTACTTGTTGATAATAAAAGCTTGAAATATGGGCGAAACGGTTATAATGAAGCAAACATGTCTTAAACTGACTGGGTCAGGATAGAAAAAATAACATTCTATGACTGAACAATCCATGAATGGTTTCTTTAAGTGTCATTTCTTCTTCTTCTTCTTCTTCTTCTTCTTCTTCTTCTTCTTCTTCTTCTTCTTCTTCTTCCTTCCTCTTTCTACTTCTTTCTTCTTCTTCCTCTTTCTTCTTCTTCTTCTTCTTCTTCTTCTTCTTCTTCTTCTTCTTCTTTTCTTCTTCTTCTTACTTTTTGCCTGTCGCACATTGGAATGAGGCAAAACACAGTCTAGAGCCCAAGACCCTGTCATATTTTTGGGGGAACACTGGTCCTTCCTCCCCGCTCTTCCTACATATATGCATATACATAGCATGACTGAAAACATTTCGACCAATTCAAGCAAGTCAAGCAAGTAAAACAAATTACTAAGGATTATAGGGGTGGATTCAGATTGGGGATGGGTGCGCAGGGACGTGTCCGGCACTAGACCCACCCACTCCTTCAATCTGATGAACATTCAGTTTTATGTTTGCCTGTCAATTGTAACTAACAATAACCGGCTTATTCAATTTTCATTGAAACTGCATAAGTTAAAAAAATACTGTTACCATTTATTTGCATCGTTTACGAAACAAGCTAAACAGCTTAAACAAATCAACAAAAAATCTCAGTGGCGTGGAAGACATCTTTAAGTTGGCGTGGTCTTGATGTAGAAGGAATCCGGGGAAAGACACGTATCACAATGGGTGGGCGACCACACCGCCATCTGTCACAACTCCGAGACGGTTCGCAATGGTTAGAAGTAAATCAAGTGCCATAATAACTAAAAGGAGCCTGTTTATGGCATATTTTCGTTTATTGTAATATTCATTAAATAAACATGAACATTGTATTGTATTGGTGTTCACTGTGATGTATATTTACAAGAAAAAATCAATTTTCATTAAAACTTCAGATGTTGAAAAAAGTTGTTACCTTTAGCGTCGATAGTTGTTACATTTAGCGTTGACATAAAACGTTGTTACCTTTAGCGTTAACGTTGTTACATTTAGCGGAAGAGGTGATTGTTACCTTTAGCGGAGGTTGTTACCTTTAGCGTTGAAATTGTTACCTTTAGCGGCGGTTGTTACCTTTAGCGGAATTGTTACCTTTAGCGTTGTTACAAATGTTGAGAGAAAATGTTCTGTCAAAACAAACGTGGTGCAGACTAGAAAAGTGTGATTTAAACATATTGAGGGTGGGGGGCAAAGGTGATTCTCTTAACAGGATAACAGCAAATTGAATTTGTTGATAAAAGTTCTATATATGTCTTAGAAAGCGCAAACACGATGAATTTAGTGAAACCATCATTTTGTACTTTCCCAACAATTCTCAAAAGACTAAATGATCTTTATTCAATCAACAAACAGGTTAAATGATCTACAAATCACAAAATCAAACATGTGAAATGATTACACTTTCGTCTTAAAAATCTTGTCCACATCGTTTAATTCAAATTAAAGAAAAACAGAAATAAGGTTACCCAGTCCTTTTACATAATTTGTTGATCGTTACTTTACTTTTCGTTGCAATTACCATGTACGTTAAGGTTTCAACGTTGGAAGTAGTCCGCTATGGTTTTCTCCCCTGAAATAAATTTTAAACAAGAGCTGTCAGAGGACAGCGTAGCTCGACTATTCGAATTTTCAGAGAACAAGAAATGATACACCCGGCATACCATCAGAAAAAAAAAGTGAAAACAAAGGCGCGAGCTGGATGTGTCAAAAACGAAAACATTGGAATGTTCATTAAATCAAGGGCCACAATTTTTCTGTGATGACACGGAGGTAATTTCATAATATTTCAAAGGATACATAATGCACATTTTATAAGTTGAAAATTTGAAAAAAAATGTTACAAGTATATGTAAATGCTTTTGACCTTTGACCTCTTTGTAACCCTGTTCATTCATCCAATGATCTTGAACTCAATAGATACGATCATCGTTCCATTTATAATAAAGTATGTAAGTTTGAAGATGATTGGATAAAAAATGTTGAAGTTATTTACATGTTAGGAAATGCAGACATAAACATTAACCTGATGCTAAGAGCCTATCAACACATAAATGCAATTTGTGACAATGAACTTTGACCTATAGACCCCATAAGATCCTTCGAACAGTTGAGCTAAAAATATCAAATTATTTGTAAAGTTTGACCCAGGAGCTAGGTCCACAAAGGTGGGGAAGAAGCCTAGGGTCTACGCTGGTTGGATGATTAATCCGTCTGTTAATGCCCAGTAAATGTATATATGGTTATAGGGTAGGGATCTCAACGGTTTACAAGTTATGTCACCAGGGGTGGGGAAGGAGTCCGGGGTCTATGCTGGTTGGATGGTTGTATCCGTCTATCCATGTCCAGTAAGTGTATAATTGTATGGTTATAGGTCAGGGATCTTAACGGTTTCCAAATTATGACCCAGAGGCTATGTCCCCAGGGGTGAGGAATGAGCTAAGGGTATATGCCGGTTGGTGGTTATATCCGTCTGTTCATGCCCAGTATGTGTATATATGGTTATATGGTGGGGATCTCAACGGTTTACAAGTTATGACCCAGGGGCTATGTTACCGGGGTTGGGGAAGGAGTCCGAGGTCTATGCTGGTTGGGTGGTTATATCCGACTGTTAATGCCCAGTAAGTGTATCTATGGTTATATGTCCCCAGGGATGGGGAAGCAACCCGGTGTCTATGCTGGTTGGATGGTTGTATATGTCTGTTCATGTCCAGTAAATGTATATATGGTTATATGGTGGGGATCTCAACGGTTACTAAGTTATGACTCAGGTACTAAGTTATGACTCAGGTGGCCCACCCACACCCTCATGTTTCACCTCTTGTGACCCCCGGGGCGGGGTCCAATTCTACTTGGTAGAAGACTACTAGACGATGCTACATACAAAATATCTAAGCTGCAGCCCTTTTTGTTTCGGAGAAGAAGATTTTGAAGTGTTTTTCCTATATACTTCTAGGTAAAAATGAAAAAAATTACCAATTCAGGGGCCATAATTTTGTCAAAATAAATGGAAGAGTTATGGAGATAGTAGGATAAGGTACAGAATTTGATGTGAAACATTAGTTTAAAATTGTAATGCAATAACTTGAGTAGTTTTGAAGTTATAAATCTATTGCAAAAAAACTTTAATGAACAATCAAAGGGCTATAACTTTGTCAAATGAAAGGAAGAGTTATGGGGATTATTGAATAAGGTCCAGAATTTGATGGGAAACATTAATATAAAGTTGTAATGCAATAGCTTGAGTAGTTTTGAAGTTATAAATATATTGCACAAAAACGTTAAGGTGAAGCTGTGGACGCCGACGCCGACGCCTACGCCGACGCCGTGGTGAGAAGAATAGCTCTCATTATTCTACGAATAGTCTTGCTAAAAAAGGATACAATTGTTTCATGCCTTGTTTAATTAGAAGTACAACATTAATTGTAGATGGAGTTAAGTTTGGGGATGAGAAGTCTAATCTTGAGCTAGACTAGGAAAGTACGCCAGCTTGTCCCCCGAAATCATACACGAACATGTTCGTTTTCAATACATGGCATTTGATTAATTCTGGTGCCTTTTCAGAATGTGTTTACTGGTAGTCGTATATTCCACTGGTGAACAACGATGAACCCAGCACAGGCCCACCTAAATTCCAAAAAGCAAAGGTTAAAACTATGTAGGGTTTTTGTTAGGCGCGCGCCGGGTCCGCCCCGCCGCCTGGATCCACCCTTAAAGGCACTGCAGGCGATCTGAAAGCATTATGGGTGAAAATCCAAATACGAATAAAACCGTCATACGGCTTTCACTTTCACTTTCATATTCAATGTGCATATGCAATAAACTAGGCCCAATGATCCGAGAGTTAATGAAAAATGTTGAGTATAATATTATAAAAATAAAGCCATTCATATCTATTTTTTATCAGTTAGAATTTGTTTATAGGATTTTCTGGTGCAAACGATTTTATTTATAATTTTTGCAACTTTTGATACGCGCAAAGCCACAGAACAGGAACTAGTTTTGGTGTGGGGAAACTAAATACATAGTAAAAAGTTCAATTTACCTTTTTGGCTGTAATCAAACTCCATAGCCACGTGCGAAAACACTTCAGCCTCCATGGCCTGACCAAGTTCACTGTTACACACTGATATTCCGTGTAAAAGATTGTGTCATTTCCTAATCATTTTCCAAACGTTCACACATTTGCGACAACGTTATGTCAACAAGCTCCTCCATATTTAGCAATTCCAAATTACCGAAATTTGATACGTCCATTCTGAGAACTACGGGTTAAATAACGCACAAAACGTTAAACACACGAGGTTAGAACTACGCTTGTGCGTTTGGCAATTGCGGAGTGTTCACAGCGCATTTTTTTCCCGCGGCATACAAAATAGCTTCCTCGCGCGCGCTAAATAATAGTTAAATGTTCGTGATTGGTTGATTCATTATAGTATAGGTATACAAAAGTTCTACTGATCATTGACTTTGTTACGCTTTATGTTGTATGACAAACACTAAGACAATGTGGGCGGGTAAAGTTTGCGAGTGTCCGCAAATCACCAATGTTATATTATAAGAATAGTTCATGGGTATCAGGTAAAGGTAGGGAATTCCAACACGAGGTATAGCTGTTTTTATCAGAACCGAGGCTTTTGTGTGTCTGTATTGGAAACCGGATACACATGATTGATTATTTTTCTTGCATATCATTTACATTCTGCGCGTTGACGTCGCCAACTACTAACGTTTTGCATGCTTATTAGTAGTACTGGGGGCGGTTTGGCATCACGACTGCGCATGCTCGGGCGCCATTTTTTCTCTAAAAATAGAACGTGTTATGTCACGTATGTGTGCATTTGCATATGAACGAATGTATTGTGGTTGAGGGGATTAGTGACAGGATGTTCGAACAAAACTTTTTGTCATTTAGACAATATGTGGGCAGTATAGAGACAGGTTGCCTGAGTTCCTTTTGCATAAAACCCGCAGAGGGGATTAATGACAGGATGTTCGAACAAAGGGTATTGACATTTAGACTTAACCTGTGGACATTATAGAGACAGGATGTCTGAATTCCTTTTGTATTAAAACCGCAAGGGGGATTACTACCAGGATGTTCGAACAAAGGGTATTGACATTTAGACCTAATCCACAGTGGGTGACAGGATATGTCTTTTGTATAAAAATCCGCAAAGGGATTACTGCCAGGATGTTCGATCAAAATGTATTGACATTTGGACTTAATCTGTAGACATTATAGAGACATTTTGTCTGAGTTCCTTTTTTATGAAAAACCGCAAAGGGGATTAGTGCCAGGAACGCTCGAACAAAAGGTATTGACACGGTGGCTTTACCTCCGACCGCAATAGAGAACGTGAACAATGGTGAACAATGGAACATTGATTACAAGATTTGAGATGTTAGGACTCGACTGCAGACGTTCATTATTTTTAATTATTTGTTTGCAGTTAATTCACAAGTGTTATACATGTATAAAAAGTCTTCCCAAAGACCATTTTGTAATTGAATCCACGGAGTGAATTTGTACTGGCTTAATAAACTCGCATATCCAATCTCATAACCACCACCTCCAACAACAACAACAACAACAGCACCATCAAAACCAAGAACAACAACAACAACAGCAACAACAACAACAACAATACCAACAATAACTACACCACCACCAACAACAACTAACCACATCACCATCAACAACAGCAAAACAACATCGAAAGCACATGTTTAAAAACGAGTCTGAAAAACATCGAAACTGTAACATGTAAGTACATGTATTTAAACAAGACTTGATTTGAACTGGGATTAAAAGGTCACCTGAAACCATTTCTATAAAAACCTGATCAGTTATTTACTTTAAGGATTATATCACCTTGGTAACGTATTAACTTTTGACCATTAGGGGATTAAATTGTGAATATTTACAGGCAGTTATAGAGTCATGTTTATACGTTATAAATTACAGTTAAGGTCAACCACCACCACCACCACCACCACCACCCACCACCACAGACCCACCAACACCACCACCACCACCACCAACCACCAACCACCACACACACACCACCACCACCATCACCATCACCACCTCCACCACCACCATCACCACCACCACACCAACCCCCCCCCCCCCCACCACCCACAACCACCACCACCACCTACCAACACCAACACCACCATCACCAACACATTTTGTCTGAGTTTCTTTTGTATCAAAAATCGCAAAGGGGATTAGTGCCATGATGCTCGAACAAAAGGTATTGACACGGTGAATTTACCTCTGACCGCAATAGAGAACGTGAACAATGAAATATTGAACATACGATTTTACCTGTTAGGACTCGACTGCAGACGTTCATAATTTTACTTATTTATTGGCAGTTAATTCACAAGTGTTATACATGTATAAAAAGTCTTCCCAATGACCATTTTGGAATTGAATCCACGGAGTGATTTTGTACTGGCTTAATAAAACTCGCATATTCAATCTCATCACCACCACCAACAACAACACCACCACCCACCACCACCACCACAAACCACCACCACCATCACACACCACCACCACCACCATAATCACCCCCACCCACCCACTAGCACCCACCACCATCACCACCACACCACCCACCACCACCACCACCACCACCACCACCAACACCACCCACCAACACCACCACCATACACACCACCACCACCACCACAACCACCACAACCACCACTGTGTGACTACTTTGTGACTATAATAGTAGTGGTATGTTTGAAAAATCTATAATGCGTCTTATTCTTTTTTCCAATCTTCCCCCGTGCTATTGATTGTAACTTGCATAATGTATACTCCATTCAGCTGACGGACGCATTATCGATTTTTTAAAGATACTATTAAAGTCACAAAGTGGTGGTGTTGGTGGTGGTGGTGGTGTTGGGTGGTGGTGGTGGTGGTGGTGGTGGTGGTGGTGGTGGTGGTGTGTGGTGGTGGTAATGGACCTTAACTGTAATTTATAACGTATAAACATGACTCTATAACTGCCTGTAAATTTATACTCACGATTTAATCCCCTAAGGGTCAAAAGTTACTCCGTTACCAAGGTGATATAATCCTTAAAATAAATAAATGCACAGCTTTTTATAGAAATGTTTTGATGTGATCTTTTAATCCCAGTTCAAATCAAGTCTTGTTTAAATACATGTACTAACATGTTACAGTTTCGATGTTGTTCAGACTCGCTTTCAAACATGTACTTGCTTTTTACAGTTTCGATGTTGTTGTTGTTGCTGTTGTTGATGGTGTTGTGGTTAGTTGTTGTTGGTGGTGGTGTAGTTGTTGTTGGTATTGCTGTTGCAGTTGATGGAATTGTTGGTAGTGGTGTCGTTGTTGTTGGTATTGTTTTGGTTGTTTTAATTGTTATTGCTGTTCTTGTTGTTGTTGTTGTTGCTGCTGTTGTTGTTGGTTTCGATGGTGCTGTTGTTGTTGGTGGTGGTGGTGGTGGTGTTGGTGGTGGTGATGAGATTGGATATACGAGTTTTATTAAGCCAGTACAAAATCACTCCGTTGATTCAATTACAAAATGGTCACTGGGAAGACATTTTATACATGTATAACACTTGTGAATTAACTGCCAATAAATAAGTAAAATTATGAACGTCTGCAGTCGAGTCCTAACATGTCAAATCGTGTGTACAATGTTCCATTGTTCATGTTCTCTATTGCGGTCGGAGGTAAATTCACAGTGTCAATACCTTTTGTTCGAGCATCCTGGCACTAATCCCCTTTATAAGAAATGAATTCAGACAAAATGTCTCTATATTGTCCGCAGATTAAGTCTAAATGTCAATAACTTTTGATCGAACATTCTGGCAGTAATCCCTTTGCGTTTTTTCATACAAAACACATATCCTGTCACCCACTGTGTATTAAGTCTAAATGTCAATACCCTTTGTTTAAACATCCTGGTAATAATCCCCTTTGCGGTTTTAATACAAAAGGAACTCAGACATCCTGTCTCTATAATGTCCACAGGTTAAGTCTAGATGTCAATAACTTTTGATCAAACATTCTGGCAGTAATCCCTTTGCGTTTTTTCATACAAAAGACATATCCTGTCACCCACTGTGGATTAAGTCTAAATGTCAATACCCTTTGTTTGAACATCCTGGCAATAATCCCCTTTGCGGTTTTAATACAAAAGGAACTCAGACATCCTGTCTCTCTAATGCCCACAGATTAAGTCTAACAATACCTTTTGTTCGAACATCCTGTCACTAATCCCCTCTATCACAATACGTTCGTTCATATGCAACTGAGGCCGCGCATACGTGACCTAACACGTTCTTTTTTTAGAAAACAAAATGGCGCCCGAGCATGCGCAGTCGTGATGCCAAACCTCCCCCATTACTACTATTATTTACACAATGACGTCATGCAACTGTCATTGTTGATATCAGCGCGCGACTTTATCTTTCCCCATGTGTAAGATCAGGCTTTCAATCACCCATGTAAAACCCGGATAACCGGTTTGCAAGAAAAAAGAATGTAAACGTATGTAAAACATGTAAACGCAACACTTTATTGATATGCGCTTGTTTATATGTCATATGTAGAAACACGTCAGCACCGATAATTCGTAAAGTACATTGTATGGATTAATCAAATAGGAAATATACTGAGAAAGTATTTTATCACACCGAGGTCTTATTTGTAACAAAGCCTTGACAGTCAATTTTAAAGAAAGAAATCTGTCCAATTGCTTCTAAAATCTGTCCAATTATTTGTGCTATTTCAATATAGGCAGCTACATTTGATGTCGCGATTACTTGCGTTTATTCTCAGGATCATTCATGTTAAAGGGACACATGGCAATCTTGAAGTTTTTAAAATTAGCCTCTCGATTTATTAATCCAGTATCATTTTGACTTTTAAATCTGCTTGCATATATTGCATATAGTTTTTAAAGGGGTTGATGCACCATTTTCAAACAATGTTTATTTTAAAGGGCTCTGAAAAACTTGAAAAAAGCTGAAAGAATTATCAAAATGTCATGACAAATAAAAGAGATATGACCTATTGAAAATTTGGAAAGAACATTGAAAATACGCAAATTATGTAGAAAAACTAACGAGACGCTGCGAGTTTTCAAAAAATCAAGATTGCCATGTGTCCCTTTAAGGTATGTTGACGGCTGACGGTAGACGGAATGGCGGTTCCCATAGCTAATCCGAGTCGTTGGCTCTATGCTCTATAACTTATGCATGAAGTTTGAAAAGTGTATCTCAAAGAAGGTGTCTAATAGCATATTTTTTTAACCAATAAGCAGAATAAGTCCATAGATTAGTTATGTTTAGTTTTGTTTATTAACTATTTAATTCGCTCATTTGATATATACTCAGTTGCAAAAGAAATAGGACACTGAGTTTTGTTTAGATTTACTTGTATAAAGTTTTTTAGAATTAAATTGACTAATTCAATGAATATACCATGTTTGGTACCAACGATTTTATCATTCCATCGCCAATATCATGTTGTCATTTGTTTTTCAATAGGTAGAATCATTATAAGGCCCCTTTACACAGGGCTGCGACCTTTGTGCCACCTTTGAGCGACCAAAAAATGGCCAGGACGCTCAATGGTCGCCTAAACCCAGAAAATCATGTTTCTATGTAACTGCTCCAGCGATCCTTGTGCCTCCCTTGAACCACCAAAAATGCGATTTTCGGGCATTTTCATGGCGATCTACGAACGACCTGTGCGTCCACTGAGCCACCTGCCTGCCTCCTGTGCAACCTACGGCAACCAACGCGATTATAGGCTACATAGGCGACCCCGAGCAATGTTTGGGCAACCACTGAGCCTCCTCTGTGCCTCCTCTGTGCTATCATCGGCGACCAACGGCAACTAACGGCGATCACTGGACGACCACTCAGCCAAAAAAAATTGCAGCAGAACGCATCTATTACCTGGCGAGCATTGGGCGACAACTGTGCCTCCATTCTGCAACCACGGTAATGCTTGTGCCTCCATTCTGCCTCCTTTGAGCCACCTTTGAGCAACCGACCTCCTCGGCGACCTTTGTGCGACTGTTTTGAACATGTTCAAAAATCCAAGGCGACCATGGCGTCCATGGCGATGTCTGAACCTCCTGTGTACCACCTTTGAACGACCTAGGCAACCATTCTGCCTCCTTTGAGCCTCAACGACGACCTGGCAAATTTTATGATCGCACACGGGAGGCACAAAGGTCGCCATCCTGTGTAAAGGCCCCATTAATAAGGGACTGTCGCTTGATAAAGAGGATAGGGTATAAAGCAAAATGTTCAAAGTGTCCAGTTTCTTTTGCAACTGAGTATAGTGTGTGGTACAACGGTACGGACCTACGGTGCCACTGCTTTTGGGTTCCGCGTTTTCTATAGGATCATTTTTCTCATGTCTGTGTTATTTCCCAGTTTCAGCGATATTAACACCGTCTTTTTTACCATTATTGTTTTAAGTCTAAAACAGTTGTGTCCTCGTTTTGACTTAAATGGTACCGGCATGCTGCTTCTGTCGGATATTAGCCACAATCAACTTTCTAGTGATTTTGTCAAATACATTTCAAGGGATGTGAGAATCAAAAACTAGTGAGGTTATGTACAGATTTCCTGGCAACCAAAAGGCAACGTTTTCTTCGCTTTATTGGCCAAGTTTTTAATGTTTTTCAGGTTAAAAAAAACACTCTTCAATACCATCAACGTGTTCTTTAAGCATTCACAAGAGTGCGTTTGATTGTTGTGGTATTTTTTATTTGGTCAGCTATTGGAGTAGCCAAGAAAAATGTTGCCCCCACCCATCTATTTTGTATATGTGTATTATTACTATTGTTGGAAAGGGTACACTACAGTCCAATACTCTGCAACTGTCAGGATTATTTTACAACACGTATAAGGTGTGTATTTGCCCTGAAATCATTCTTAATAAGTAATTGATTAGTTCAACGCAAACTGATTTCGCATAAAGTACTACGTGTGCACCAACACGCCTGATGTATTTAACCCTTAACCCGCTAAGCACGACTAATAGCCGTTGTGTCAATGGTAAACCCAGATCAGCCTGCGAGTAACTCACATGCTGATCAAGGTTAACAATGTCCGTGTCTGCTGATCAGTCATTTCCCCCAAAAAAACACCCCTTTGTCGCATAAATGGAATGGTCTTAATTCACAGTCCATTATATATATGTAGCGGGTTAAGGGTTAACGATACATTAAAGGGGATACTTCTAAAGCAATGAACATAAACTAGAGAAGAAAGTAAGAGACTGTTTTATAAAGTACGTTCATGAATGAGAGGAAAGTAATAGATAGAGCATGGTCTCATCGAGTTGGTTGATTTTAACTGTCATTTCAGCTGTCACCCATACTTGGTAGTTAGAGTACACCATTCATTCTGACAGGTGTTATTTTCAATTAAACGATTTACACCTGTGCAAATACAAAGGGAATTTCAGTGACCATGCTAGCTACAATTATATAATTGTAGTATGGTTACTGAAAAATCTCTTTGTAATAGCGCAGGTGTAAATCGTTGAAAATAACATCTGTCAGAATAAATGGTGCACTACAACTAACGGTTATTGGAAGTTAGAGTATGGCAGGGAGCTGAAATGGACATGCTACAAAACAAATAGAGTATGATTTCATCTCGTTGGTTAATTTAAAACACCTCGATGGGATACGCCCATTTCGATGTTTAAATTAACCAACTCAATGAGACCGTACTCTATATATTACATACACCGCAAAATACCGCACATATGCCGCAATATTGTGTGGTGTATATATGGTAAACTAAAAAAAGCGGTGGTGAGATTACCTCAATAATTAATTAATAACAAGCAGAACACGTGACAACCTTGACGTATTTATCAAGCATCTAAATGAGCAAATTGAGTAATCCTGAATCATTTTGACTTAAAATAAACCTGCTTCCATATAATTAATTGAGGTAACAACAACACTGGAGCGTTCACATTCTACCCTGTTCTATGGTAGATTTACATTGGTGCAACATAAAACATAATAATTAGTATGAATTGAATGTATAATTTGCTTGGACTATATATTCTAAATGATTTTAGATCTAACAATGATTTGCAAATATGCAAGCTGTCTCAATACGTACTTCTACCATCGGCGTAGCTACTATTAGGCCATAAAGGCCCGGACTTTCACATCAATTTGGAAAAAAATATGAAAAGTCCAAAAATGCAATAAAAACCGAAGCCGGAGTGGGGTGAGGTGGTTAAAGGGTCAAAAAAGATTTCTTAAAATATCATAAAGTTTTCTGTCAAATATACACCAAAACGCACCATTGCATAGCTTAAGTTTTAAAAAAAATCCGCCGGGGCAGCATGCCAGTTTGACGGGCCTACACGTGCATTTCAGGTCAGCTACGCCCCTGTCTACGGGAGTAATTACTTAGTATTTATGTGGACAAACGAAAGGGCATCAAGATGGCCGTGTGTCCCTTTAAATTCAAAATGATAATGGATTGGATCATAAACCCACAGACATATTAACAAAAATCAAAGTTTTGACATAGTCAAAGTTTCCGTCAAACTTCTTTTTTGCTCTAAATGTAAGAAAAAGCAAAATACTGTCATTGGAAAGAATATTAAATTTGTGGTGGTATTTGGCATAAATGAAAATTCTATCTATAACACTCTTCATGATATATGTGTGTTTATAGTTGGGAAATATTTTGTGAATTGTTCGCACTGTGCCACGTGAACTTTAGATAATTTTCGTAGTGTCCAATATATTTGTTATTAGGTCTGTGATAAACCTAAATGTCCTAAATCCGTGAATGGATTTAGAAATATCTCGAGGTGAGTTAAGTAATAGGCCTAATTGTATTTCTTGATAAATTGGTCAACACCTATAGATTGTCCTTCAAGGTTTACTTACTACAGCGGCACCTAATTTGACCTGCGGGTCCGTGCTCGCATCTGCCATGCCTCTCATTTCAAGCCATACTATATATGTCCATCTAAATATTTTTTCACACGCCCTCGCGCGCGCATAACACTGTGATGATGCTGCATAAATGTTGACAAGGGGACGTAATTCCGCATAAGCTCTATTAGGTCAAAAAACAGATTTATGTACCTTGTTCATTCTACTGGTTCTCGGCTTCCTCAGACTTTTCCATAACGAACGGGTATAACGTAGAAAGTTCCTGAACGTTCTAGCACCAGGTGGCGACACTGTCACATTTCTAAATATAGCATCTTTCTGGAAATAAATACTGGAAAGAATGTCGGGACGGGCAATGTTTAACTCATTTTCGAACGATCCAAGTCACAACACTGGAATATTACCGCCTGGTTGGGAGATGATTTTCGATCACAAAACTGGTTGGCCGTATTTTGTGGACCACACTAACCACACGACGACGTGGGAAGACCCGAGAACCAGTATGATGAACAAGGTAGGTGGGTGGGGTACCGGTGTACCTGTAATCGTATTTTATTTCTAAACTGTTTGATACGATTAAGAAAACTGTTCGCTTTTATATCTGTATAGTTAGAAGTCCTTTATGGCGTATTTGCGAAATGTTAGCAGTCATCACTTTTGTTCAGCCGGATGCAGACACTGGTCTGTGTGTGATTCTGACATTCTGTTGGCAGGGTTCTGAAAATATTTTGAAAATCCACTTGCCCAGGGCAAGTGGATTTTCAGTGGATTTTCAAAAGTCACTTTCCCTGCCCATAATGTCACTTGCCCCACATATAAGAACACTTAATTGCCCCAAAAATTGGCGCTGTACCATTATTTGTGTTAAACAGTATGGACCGCCACATAATTTGGACCATTATACCTAGAAAAGGAAGGGAGAATGTATTTTATGAATTAGTTAATACATTGTATTTATTCATATAAAAAATAAAATGGTTGTATTTACTTCTTTTGTGTCTATTACATATTTGTGTTATTTAAATCATAAAATGATGAGACAGTATACAAACTCATTTTATTCGCCCCTCCCACTCCACCAATCACCACACACACACACAACCCCATCATTTTTGATGACCATCCAAAAAAAATGCTTGTCAGCTAGTGTATGGAACTTTTAATATGTCACAGTGTGTACAATTTAACCAGTTGACAGAAAAAAAGAAGCTATTGTATTCCTTTAAATGTGCGACACGCAAAGAAACAAGACAAAAACGTTATGAAAAATAGTCACATATCGCTAAGTTATGCAACTTATTTGTGCAGTATGCACTTCCATATACGTTTAATTACGGACTATATCAACGAAATACACCAAATACCCCATAAAAGCGGATTGATAAGCCAGCGTTTTTTTCCACCATTTTGGGAATGGGTCCGTAACCGGTCAAATTGGGAAAAAACGCGCGATTTTTCTCAGAATTGGGAAAAAAATAGTTTTTGTATTTTGTTCAATTTACACAGAAAAGCAGAAGAAACGTCGAAAACCCTGGTAAAAAAGTTTATTAAGAAGATTATTCTAAAACATTTTACAATTTTGGGAAGAAAAATCTGGAATTGGGAATTTATTTATTTATTTTTTTTACTCAAAATTGGGACGGACCCGTCCAAAGAAGGAAAAAAAACGCTGTAAGCGAGTGCTTCGAGTAAAAGAAACGTATTTTCGTTGCGAAAAAATCTTCGGCAAAATTATCTGAACAAAAACATAACGTCACGTGGGTCTGTCAATCATTATTTTGACACATTAAATTTGCAAATTAAGAAAGAGTTTTCTGATTTAATTGGTGGAAGGTCCAAATGACGTTCAGAGATTATCTGAAAGTAGCTATGTTTATGGTTGGAAGGTCACAGACATAATTGACATGATTTCATTGGCCGATGGATACACGTCTGACGGTCGTGTCAGGATAAACTGTGATACGGTGTTGTTTTCAAACGGTGTGAAATGCGCGTGTGGGTTAATAAGTTGTTTATTGAAATAATGCCACAAATTAAGCTGCCTGGGGCGAGATTGTTGATTGTACCGAAAGTTGTTTGATCTTATTAACAAGCGCTAGCCGCGAAAAACAGCGACTAGTTTTATTCAGTTATCAAAATGAAATTCTGATATGGCTAGTTTGCCACTTGATTTGTTCTGGAATGGAAATGTCCGTCGGGCAAGTGGCGGGCAACCAGATTTGCGAAGGTCACTTGCCCGCATCCAAAATCCACTTGGGGCGTCGGGCAACCGTATTTCCAGAACCCTGGTTGGATAATTAATCTGTTCCATTAATCTATCTGTCTTCCATAAATTCCAAAACCCTGCTGGTGACCTAGGAATGGCGCGTGTCTATCTGACATAGACGTGTTAGTAGAATAAAAGTATGATTTTGTTAGTTAAGATGAAACCACTCTGGGGCTACTTTATATGGTGAGGCATGTTCAACTATGTTAACTGCAGAGTTGAACAGCTCTATATTGGGTAGGGTGGGGATATCCTGGGGAAGGCCAGTGAACTATTTTTAGGTGAACTATTCTGCGGAAGTACGAGTATTTATAATAGATGTCGTGCCTATTTCTCTGAATTGAAGTGTGTGTAGGTGTCTAGACTGTCTGTTCGTCATTGTCAGATAGTCCTCAAGTGGGATAGCTACAAGACTTGGTGATCTTGTAGCAGAGGGAGAGCCTACTATCTATACATCGCTGGTCAAGTCTTTTCCATTTTAAGGAGTAGAGCATCTCCATGATGCTTGAGGTTTGTCCAGTCATGCTTTGCCCAGCAAGCTGCCCTGCGTAGGACAGCTTCAATCTGGTTTATGAAGCATTCATTGTAGGGAGACCAGACAATGGAGCAGTACTCGAGTTGCGGTCAGACTTACGTTTTGTAGGCCATAAACTTAAGTGGTTCTGAGTGTACTTTGATGTTTCTGCGAAGGAATCCTATTTGCTTTTTTTGTGATTCTGTCTGTGTGTGTGTTCCACGTCAGATTGTCTGAAATGTCAACGCCAAGATATTTTGCTGATGTTGTTGCTTTGAACTTTGTATTTTGGAGGTAGTATGAAGTGTCTTAATCCAAGCCTTCTTTGACTCTAAAAGCCTTTTTTAAGCTATATTAACTGCCAACAACAATTGCATTTCTTAAATACCAAGGAGAGGAACTTTATAAGATTGCTTTCTTTCGTTCCAATCCTATTAACTTTGTACTATTTATATATACAGTTTCTGCATGTTGCATAATATGGAAATAAAATATGTTTAAACCAATTAATATTGACAGGCCCTAAATAAATTATATAGTAAAATATGGCAAAAAGGGAAAAGCCCTAACCAGATTTTGACAGGCCCCGTGCTTGGGGCTATCCTGTTTCGTGAGCACTGAGTGATGATGTATTCATAATTTTGATAGAGCATCACCAAAAAAACTGACCAATCGGTGACCAGATATAAGACATAACTAATAATACATTCTGGTAGGTGATAAACTCGGTCTTTATCCTTGATGTTCAACCAAGTTTACTGTTAAAATTAAGGTATCTACAGTGTGATTCTTTTAAAACCCTGCCTATTTCATGCACATTCAAAATCTTGAAAATTATCATCTTTTTACTCTGCCAAAGATTTTTGTTTTACTATAGAACCTAAGGATAAAAACCGAGTAATACAAATTTTATCACCTACTGAAAATAAAATAAAATCTCAACATCTCTGTGTAAAATTATGAATTACACTGTTAAAGGGACACATGGCAATCTTGAGTTTTATATCTGCGTTACAATTAGTACATCGATTTATTAATTCTGTATCATTTTGACTTTAAAACTGCTTGCATATAATTAAATAAAAAATTGATAATTCCATTTCCTTCATTATTCTCCTCCCCGTGTGGTTGCCGGGGTAGAATACAACCACTGCAAACACACCGTCACATGCAGAGGGGTAGGACCCCCCCCCCCCCCATTCATATTCATTTTGTCATTTTTTGTTCATGCTCATTAAAGGTCTTCATCATGACCACTGCATTGTTTCAGGTGCCATCTCGCTCACATCACTAAGAGCAGTGGCAGAAAAACAATAAACGTGGCTCCAGCGTAAATGGAGTTTTTACGATAGAATTTGCAGCAACTCTGCAGTTCAGGGTGAGAAGGTTCTAGGCCCATTTTTCATATTTTATCTCGATGTACATGGAAGATGAGCCTGGCATGTTCATGCCTGTTAGGCGCCATATAACCTGTAATGTGTTGGTGCGCCTTAAAACCCCAATTCAACATCAACAATTCATTATTCTCCACATTTTTTAAATATATTATTGGTGCAATATTATAAAAAGTCAATAATATGTAAAACAATTTGCTTTGAACTATTCTAACAATTAATATTAATGATTGCAAGAATGCAAGTTACGAGAAAAACTAACGGGATGCCAAGATTTTTCAAAAAATCAAGATTGCCGTGTGTCCCTTTAAGATAGGACGATTACCAGTGAGGCCAAATAAAACAATACCTGTGTTTCCTGTAACATGGTTTATATTATTTTTTTGATTTTGTTTTTAATAAAGATTTTAAGCTCGGGAACAACTAGATACAGGTAGCAGACTTTATTTTATCCAACTCACATTTTGTACCGAGTGTGGTCGCCTTTTTTTCTGCGCTGACCAACAGTCGCTGGTGTACACTGCCAGCAAATATAGTTACGGTGCCAACCTTGAATCAGTTCAAGCCAAAGGTGGCAGTGTGTTCTGTCAATCATGTTATGCCATAGATGAGAGTTTTTACACAGCTTTTCTAACCACTCCATTGTAAATTAACCCCTGGGATCACAGTTTTACATAGAAATATAGGGAAAAACTTTAAAAATCTTCTTCTGAAACTACAAGAGTCAAAGGTTTAGTATTTTGTATTTACTCTCAGCTTATGGTCCTCTACCAAGTTTGTTTGAATGGTGACCCTATATTTAATCTCAGCTTATTGTCCTCCACCGGTAAAGTTTTTTCAAATGGTTACACTGGGGTCAAATTTGTCTCTGCCCCTGAGTCACGTCAAACTTGGTTTGAGTGTTTATATTAATGAAAGTTTGATTTATTTTAAAGCTAGCCAAACTTGAGTCAAATACATCCCTCCCCCTGAAATTACAAGATCATCTGATAGTAGCTGTAGTAATGAGATTGATCAATATCACATGGCTAGGTAATTAAAAAGTAATCATTGACATACAATTCTACATTTCTTATTTACTGAAAGGAAAAAGAAACGCAGGCTGCATATTTCCGCTATATATTGCATATACTGCACACTTAATTCCATATATATTCCAAGGAAATCCCAAGATGTTTTGTAAAAAAAAAGGTGCAGTTAGTTAGAGAAAGGACACAACTGTGATGTAGACATTTTAATCACAGTACACGTTGTAACAAGAAATTCATAAATGCTGAAGTTCCTGTTTGAAAAATTGAGCCAGTTCAGTACTGTATTTAATGTTAAGTGATTGCAACATTTAAACCTAAGTTTGCTCACCTGCTTGAGCCAAATTTCCATTCTGACGATAATGAAACTTTTAAAGGGGTAACCATTGGTGTGTTCTGTGAGTGAGTGCTGTTTAAACATTCTTTCTAAAAGGACAGGCCTAATGTCGCCCTGTACCATTCGATTAGCAGTAGCATATTAAACATACAATATATAGCGGAAATACACACCTGCATTTCTTTTTCCTTTCAGTATATATTACATTTATTACTATATTATACACACCTGCTAATATTACACTCAGTCCTTCCCTAAGTCCCACTATAAAGGACAGTGCCTTAAAATGGTACATCTTTTTTTCAAATCTACTATGGTAATGAATTTCAAAAGTACCTATATTTAGTTAATATTTGAATTTATGAAGGATCAAGGTCATTGTTTATAGCAATCAAAAAAACAATCCTATCACATTTTTTCCACTCGAGGATAATACATGTACATCATTCAGCGTGGAATATCGTCAAATTTGCTTGTTCTCAATAATTTGCACCTCCACAGTGGTGATGAAGTGTATAAAGATAGGAATAAAAGAAACTGAACAATTGTCGGAAATAGACTTTTTTTATTATATAAAAAAAGAAGAAAAGTCAGCGGTGTTTTAAGGCAGTTGGTAGGGTTACAGTAAACACAGGTATTATTTTGTTTGACCTGATTTATAAATGATAAATCAGTGTTCTGTAGCATAATTGACATGTCGCCAGTACTTCGATATCTCCGCCCTATTGTTGATGTCGGAGTATATGTGCAATAGTTTATATAACATAGTTGCACGTGCTTCATACACGTGCTGTTGTTTGTCGGAGATATCGTTCTGGTTTGATTGGTTGAAATGGGTCAATGATTGACAACTGGTGACATGTTAATTGAATTTCGTAACAAAAAAATTATTATGAACTTGAATATAAGATACACAGGGCTCAATCTAGGCCAGGAATTTAGGGAGAAGTCACTTCTCCCTCAAGTGATTTTAGGGAGAAGTGGAGAGAATTTAGGGAGACTTCACGCGACGTGTATACGTAGACAACGGTTGAATAGTCATTACCATGTTTATTGCAATGCAGTGAATACAGTGTAATGCACACTAATTCTTTTTACTCTATAAAACGAGCTTGAAATATTGATGCAAATTTCTATGATAATGGATTTATTACTATACTGTACCTTTTTAAACTTTTTTTTTTTTTTTTTTTGATTTCGGCGACTTGAACTTCGCTTTGATGTGCTGCCAAGGCGAAGTCAAGAGATCGCGGGCGCGTTCTTCACCCGAACCGCCCTGTTGATTGAGCCCTGATATGTCATATCCGAACTCATAGATGCCACCCTGGCTGACCTGTCCAATGTCTAGTTGTACGGTATCCAGACACTTGCTTCTAGTAAATATGCCAGTCTTGTTGTCCAGGAATCGTAAAATAAGTCTGATGTTTAGAATAACAATACATTACCTTTGTATTAGAATGCAGATGAGCTCCAGCTGTACATGTATATATCATAATAATTATATGGTTTTAAGTATTTGGAAAAAAAAAGAAAATCTACTGAATATTTGTCAGTGTTCTGACCCCAGGCTATTAAGGCATGTCACATTTAACATGCTTCAGTCAAAATGCTTTTGCAACGTGCCTTAATTTCAAAAATTTATACATGTAACACATTTTAATTATTTCATTTTTGTCTGGCTTAAATAAGCAAAAAACACAATATATGGAATCCATGGCTTATTTCTTGTATAAAGCAAGTGTCGAACAAACTACCCATACTGTGACATATAGGGGTCAGGAATAAGGATACACTCTGAAGCATATTTTCTATGATAAAAGCGAAATGTCTTGACAAATTCCTGGGGAGAAAACTGTTGGTGAGGCCTAAATTAAAAGATTGTTTGTTTGCAGTTTGCGACCGACCCACGGCAAATCCGCCGACCCAAACAATTTTTTTCAATTTTTTTCCCCCCACAATGTGTTCATCACAAATATTGTTGGTTGTTTCAATTATTTTGGGAAGATTCATAATGCTCTGATATATTGGATGCTTGGAAATAATCTCTACTGCTATATTAAATTGAAAGCGTCTACATGACTGACCTTGTGAGAGAGAAAAATGTGTGGATGGTGTCTGCAAAAAGGACACTTGAAGAGAATATTGTTCTTTGCAGAAACGTAAACTGAGAATTGAAATTGACCCAAGAGTTCAATGTTTATATTTTAACAGGGCTTGACATTAACTTTTTTTTCTATTTGCCAGAACTTGAAAATTTTATGCGTGGGAACAATATTTTCGGTAAAGTGTATATCTCTACAAATTAATAATTGTATTTTTGGGCAAGTTATTGTCTAATCCACTTGCCCGAACTAAATTTCTACTTGCCCCAGGCAAGTTTCGGGCATGTAAAAATTTGTCCATGTTTTTTGAAATATTTCTAATGATGACGTGCAAATATTCAATTTATATGTTTTAAATGAAATATAAAAAGAGTGTAGATGATGTTCATATCTTGTACCAAACAAAATATTTTTTGTCATTGGAAACATTACTTCGAAAAAGTTAGCGTCGAGCACTGTTTAATAATTACTACGTCTGTTTCATGTGTCCATAAATGAACATTTGATCAATGTTTTGCATGTTCTGTTAATATTTAACTAAACCCTTTAAAACATTGATCTATGGATAATACTAGTGAAGCACACGATATTTGCATGCCGTCGATGGGCATGCGTTAATAATAAGAATGTGTTAAAAAAAAATATATATATACCAGTATCCCTACCTTCCGACCCACCCCTAAAAGCCATGGGTAGGAAACTGCAAACAAACAATTTTTTAATGGTGGCCTGATTTATAATTTACACTTATGGGATCAAGGTTTAGGGTAGAGAATCTCGGCGTAAAATCTGTTTTTCGTATGATTTAGCTGTCCATCATATATTGCCTGTTCATATTAATGAACTTTTTCTGTTTTATATAAAAACTTTCCAGATAATTCTCCGATGTATTACTTATTTAAGGGACCTACATGTACTCTGTTTTACATTTACACTGTTTTACAGCCTGTAATAGAAACCTTATAATTTTTATGTACATTAGGTTTATAAAAAGTTCCACACAAAAACGAGTATTTAACAGTTTCCGTTTAAATCTTTCAGACACCGAGCAGCTTTCCTCAAAGTAGTTTTGGATTTACGTCGCCAGCAGATTCCAAATTACGAGAGATCCCCGTCCAGCACGAGTCTCAACAGCCCCACATGCAACACACGGGACCTCAGTGGCAACAGTACCCACAATCTCGCACACCACCTAGAGATTCGACCCCACCAAGAGCTGGCACCCCACCGAGATCTGAGCCTCAACCAAGATTTTTCACACTTCCGCGAAATCACAAGGAAAGGATTAAAGAGACTGTTCGCGAAATTCCCATTCAGCACCTGACTTCCAGATCTATGTCGCCAGCAAGACAAGGTCCTGGTCAGAGTGAGATGTTCCCTCGTCCAGATTATCCTGGGGCCCAACAGCCATATAGTCAGGGGCAACCGCAGATGTATCCAAATTCCTCGCAAGGATATCCCTACCCCCAACAGACCTCCCAGGGGTACCCGCAGAGTCAGTTTCAGCATCCGCAGTACACTCAGTCATACCCTCAAGGTCAGGGTCAGGGCTACCCTCAAGGTCAGGGTCAGGGCTACCCTCAAGGTCAGGGTCAGGGATACCCTCAAGTTCAGGGTCAGAGCTACCCTCACACATACCCAATGACTCAACCGCAGGGGTATGGCACAACCATGACGGGGCCAACACAGTCGCAGTATGGCCCTAACATGACACCTGGACAACAGGGTCCACCAACTGGACAAGCACAAGGCTCACCGATGCCACAACCCCAGATCCACGGACAGGGCCCTCCAGTGATGCAAGGGCAGCCTCAGGGTCAATCAATGCCGCAACAGCAGTACCCGTCTGCTCCGAACGGAGGTTATCCAAAACAGTGCCCGCCACTACAAGAAAAGCAAGAAACTGTTCAAAGTATTCCCATCATTCGAGAACAACAACCACCTAATGTACCGTCGACACAAAGCAGTTCTAATGCAAGCAACACATACCAAACATGGCCGCGTCAGCCAAAGCCGCAAACAGAATCTCCTTCAGAAGACCAGTCGAAGGAAGATGGTAGATCCTATAATCAAAGTCATGCGTCTAATAACAAGGAACAAACTAATCGCGATTATACGGACAGTAAAAATAATAATGCTGGCTTAAATGGACAGAATTTAGGAGCGCAGCAAAGTCAAGATGGTGGCCTGCAGGGTCAGTCGAGAAAACCAACAGCTTTAGATGAAATACACAACATTCTTACTGAATGTCAGCAATATAAGGAAAGGGTTAACGCATTCAGAGGTTCGAAAAAGGACAAAGAATATAAAGTGCTGGAAGAAATGTTAACGCGGAGTATTTTAAAGTTGGACGGAATAGAATCCGGTTCGGACGACTCGATAAGGCAGGCGCGGAAAGGTGCTGTACGTGAAATCCAGTCTTATTTGGACCAATTGGAATTAGCGGCGTTTAGTAACTTGGCATCGATGACCGATACAAATAATTCAAACTCTTCTACTGGCGGAAATTGCGGTCAAGAAAATATGAACACTTCGAGTCAGGCAGAAGGCAGTAGCGATAAAAACGTGAAAGAAATGGTCTTAGGTAGTGAAGTGCAATGTTGAAGATGGCTGTGATAGTTAAGGGGGCACACGACAGATATATTTTCACCCAAAAGTTATTTGGATAACGATCGTCATTAGTTGTTGTTTTAATAATGAAATGTTAATGCGCTAAAATGTTTTGTATAAATTGTGCTTTACATGTATAAATAGCTTACTTCCGGAAATGGAATAATTACTCCAGACAAGAACTAAAACGAAAGGAAAATATTCTTTTAATTTGACATGTTGATAATATTTTTTTTTGGTACGACAGCTTGATGCGTGAAAATCGGCTCTCAAGATTGGCGTGTGTCTCCTTAATCACTTTATTTTATACATGTATTTTATTTTATTTTCCAAGCTGGATATATATGATTTTGTTGAATAGAACCTCCTTGAACTTCTAGTCTAATTAAGGGCAATATAAATTATGTTGCAGTATTTTGTTACGTGTTTACTAGTAGTCTTAAAACTTCCTTTGATTATAAATGTATAATGATATTTATACACCCGCAAAGTGGGGGTGTATACTGGAATCACCTTGTCCGTCTGTCCGTAGACGTTGCGAATCGATTATTTTCTACTGAGTTGTGGCCCTTTGTATTTCTAATAACTCATTGTCCATAGATGCAATTCTTGTCGGTGCTATTTCTCAATAATTCCTTCTTTGAATTTCGAAACTTGCTAGGAAGTATCAGTATCAAGTGGACATGCGCATACTATCATGGTGTTCCAGTTTGGTAATTTACCACTGAGTTGTCGCCCTTTGTATTTCTGATATTATATATATAATACGAAATTCTTGTCCGGGCTATTTCTCTAAAACTCTTGTTAGAATTTAGCGAAACTTGCTAGGAAGTATCAATATCAATTGGAGATGTGCATACTGCCATGACATTCCGGTTCAATAATTTTCCACTGAGTTATGGCCCTTTGTATTTTAATGCATTTCATACTGGGTAGTCGGATAGAAAACTCTGTCCGCACTATTTCTCTAAAACTCCTTGTTAAAATTTATTGAAGCTTGCTACAAAGTATCAATATCAAGTGGAGATGCGCATATTGTCGTGACGTTCCGTTTCGTTACTTTTCCACTCAGCTATGGCCCTTTGTATTTTTAATGCATTTCATACTTGGTAGTCAAAATAGAAAATTCTTGTCCGGACTTTTTCTCTTTATATATGTCTATATGTCTTATAGGAACAAAGTCTAGTATGTTTACCCACCCCCACAACAAGTTGCCAGCGGGGGATATTTGTCCGACTCCGGCGAGCTGTGACAGTTCTAGTTTTTAAGGGTTTTCAGCTGTTTTTTTGCAATTTTTAGGTGTTCAAATTGTTTAAAGGCAGATGTGTACAGATTATTTCTAAGAAACTTATTTTTTAGAAAATACCAATACAATTTAATTACTTTTTAATACCATTTCCTCCTGAAATTGGATTTTGTAAAATGTGAAAAACACTCAAACTTTAAACACGTTTTAAAATACCGTAAGATGTGCATTATGGCTATCGTGTTCATTTTTAGGCCCAAGAATCGGAGATACATGTGTATGGAAAAGACAGCAATGTCTTGATTAAGTGCAATTGTTTCGAGAAAACGCCTTAGAATTATCAGAAATTACCCACCTTGTTTTGTTAACGCTTGGGCCAAATAAAAAATATGTTTGGATCTAGTTATCCTACAGACCTTAATTCGTCTGTGCAACCCATAATCATTTTTAGAAAGTAAAAAAAAATAATGTGAAAACATCAAAATATTACGAACCACTGATAAAGGTACAGAAATATGTGCTTGATAAAGTTAAGTAAATGCGGAATTATAAATATAAGAAAAAATGTGTTTGAAAAAAATAATTTCTCTATTTATTTGAAGCATGTAATGGGAACCTTGCATATTTTTTCTATTTGGCCTTACATATATAAAAGGTATTTTGTATATTTTTTCTGTAACTATTTTTGAGAGCGTGTATGAGGAAATAACATACACGCCAATATAACTGTTAATGATGTTGGTTATAAATTAAATATATACGAAATCTGCCTACTACCTTGTTAGAAAATATAACGTTTTACGTTTTTCATTTCGGTAGAACTTCAGCTGCGTGTTCATGTACATGTAGGTGATATTTTTGTTTGTGTATCAGTTATAAACAAATTAAGTTGTTGAAATTTGTTGTTGCATGCAATATTTATTTATGTACCAAATGCGCAAAAAACTTCCACTTGTGTCAGAGAACTGAACATGGAGTTTCTATGATGTTTATACTTATTTTTGGTCTCTCATAAGAAGTCTCACATGTCATGCATCTATTATTTACAGATAAATAAATATATATTTATAATACTTTGTCTCTGGAATACTCAATTATTTGCAAATTAAAATGACTTACTTTAAAATTTGAGAGGTTTTAGTTTTCATGTATTTTGATGTTTGTTTAAAATAAAGATGAAAATAGCTTTACAGTATTTAGGACTATTCCATCAAAACTTACCCCCGAACCCAGGAAGGCAATGTAATAAACATCTATGGGAGAACCCAGAGCTGTAGATAATGTTTGGCCCTGTTTGGTTACGGGGCAAAGAATAGTGCCACTGCAGATCCTGTTGGAGGGGAAGGCAGAGGGGTAGAACTCCTCCAATTTCATGTTCATTTTATCATTTTTTGTTCATGCTCATTAAAGGTCTTCATCATGACCCCTGCATTGTTTCAGGTGCCATCTGGCTCATATCACTAGAGCAGTGGCAGAAAAACAATAACGTGGCCCGAGCATAATGTAGTGTCTACAATAGAATTTGCAGTTCAGAGTGAGAAGGTTCTAGGCCCGTTCTCCATATTTTATCTCGATGTACATAGAGGATGAGCCTGCCATGTTCATTCCTGTTTGGCGCCATCGAACCTTTCATGTGTTGGTGCACCTTAAAACCCCAATTCAGGTCAGATAATTTTTGACTGCAATGAGTATTTACTCTGAATGAGTAAACAAGAAACTCGTTCAGAGTAAACAATTAATTTAATAGGTCGTGCTTTCAAAATGTATTAAATTTATACATGTATTTTAAAAGAAATAACCATTCTGATTAAATGGAAGTTAACACTGTTAAGTAAAAACAAAAACACTGTTACTGTATGACCTTAACACCAGACACATGCTTGGACCAATTCTAATCATGCAAGTTACGAGTTTTTGTAGTAAGCTGATGAGTAATGATACTCACAATTTTAAAGAATTGAGGGGTTTTGTAAAGGAAGTATGTGTAAAATACTCAAATCTGGAACCATGTTTTCGGAAATTTGGTTCTTCAGGCTCAATTTTGCACTCGGCTGGGTGTTCAGTTTTCAGAAGTGCCTTCCTGGGGTCCCATGTAGGTTTTAATGGTATAACCCTTATATAGGTCCTCATGGTAAAGTCGCCTTAAAGTTAATTTTATATATCGAAAGTTCTTAAGTCTTTGTAAGGATATAAAATATGCCATTCTCACTTGCCTGTGCATTGTATATTATAGATCTTCTGTGATATTAAAGTTAAATTATTGTAGAAGTAATTTATTCTGAACTGTGTAGAAACAAAATTGCCATTTTTGCAATTAACAAACATTCGTAATTTATTTTAAAAATTTCTTTGCAATGTCAGATTTAAAATCAAACTGTTGGAAAAATGTAAAAAAAATTGAGTGAAAGAACGTTGCATCTGATCTGGATTCTATTTTCATGTAAAGATAAAAAAAAATGTCACGTGGCATTGTGCGGAACATGCAGATGCTGACCCAGATTGTATTTTCTTGCTTACCGGATAAGGCTATCCACGTTTTACATTGGACGATGGAAAGTCTTAGTTCAGGGTGAGAAGGTTCTAGGCCCATTTTCCATATTTTATCTCGATGTACATGGAAGATGAGCCTGGCATGTTCATGCCTTTTAGGCGCCATATAACCTTTTTATGTGTGGTGCGCCTTAAAACCTCAATTCAATTCTTATCTTTAAGGGTAAAGATAAAGAGTCACCCGAGCAACAACATCCGGTATGCAGGAAAACATGCAAAACTTTAGTAGCTGGCGGCGTCAACGCACAACATGTCTCTGATATTCAAGAAAAAGACTCGATCATGGGTATTCGGTTCAGATGGGGAAATCCCTCAGATAGGGAACTCCCTGTCTTCACCGGATACCCAGGAAAGATTCTTTTAGTGTACTAAGCAGTTGTTCTGCTTGTTGCTTTTTCAATCAGTATCACTAGAAAGTGATCTAAGGAAATTCATGTTGCGAAACGAATCAAGACTAAGTAGATGCTTGTCAATATGCCGACAACATCGGGGTATAACATTTGCAATAACAGACGTATTCATCACTGAAATTTGAATGTTCCGTCTCATGAAGCTGTGAGTTTGTTAGCAATATGATTTAGGGCTATTCCGTTAAAACATTAATTGGACCCCAGGAAAGCTATTTTGAAATTGAACAAACACCCATATATGCAAACTTGAGTTTTAGTCTTTAAATTGGAAATATGGCATATTGACAAAATGTATTTTAAAGCAAAGAAAATCACTGCAAATGAAAAATAAGCATACAATTTATACATTTTACATCTGTATATTTATTTTTAATCAATTTGCAGTGATTTTCTTTGCTTTAAAAGACATTTGTCAATATGCCTTATATGGTAAAAAGGTGCGATGACGTCATTGTTAAAGATGGGCGCCTCCCTTTATGTTCTTTGCAAGTTTTCAATAGGTCACAGCTACTTTATTTTTCATAACATTTTGATAATTCTTTCAGCTTTTTTCAAGTTTTTCAGAGCCCTTTTAAATAAACCGTGTTTGAGAATAGTGCATAAACCCCTTTAAAGATCCAATTTTGGAAAATAGAATTCAGCCATAGATGTTTATTTAGTTGCCTTCCTTTGGTCCCATGTATATTTTAATGGAATAGCAATTAAATTATTATCTTAATCATAAATGATTATGTGTAACAAGGTATCTTATTGGGAGCTATTATACATTGTGTACACCACTGATAGACAGTAATAATAAATGTGTTAATATACATATACAGGCTATATGTATCATTTATGATGTGTAACGCCTAAGTAATGGTGTCCGATTAATTTTGTTTTTTCGATTTCGTCTTAAATATTACTGGGATGTAAGAATCAGTCTTTCACATTCGGGTCTGTCATTGTACAGCTCTTCCATACTCTTTGATGATACATTCTAGAGGTTCTTCATTTGTCTTAGGGATCTCAACTTGTCGAACTTTCGGATGGCATGAGGTAAACTACTGGTTCTACCCAGGAACAATGGGTTGGTCTGCCTCTACCACAATGGCCTAACGTGCTAAAAATGACGTAAAACACCATTCAAACAAACACTTTCATGTGTTGTATTGATTCAAAACAAAATAATTAAGTTTAAAGGCTCATCTGACGACATACTAGGTTATTTTGAGTCACTCCTGAGCAATATGAAGGATACATAAGATTTTGGGGAACCATGAATTTCTACGACTCTTTCCCGTGCTCTAAGGATAGCCTCCTATTCACTGGACCACTTTGTTTCCGTCCCCATTCGATAAATGAGGTTAATTGATAATGTTTAAGAACCCCAGACGCTTCTGTCGGGCTTGAAACCATGATCATCGGATTCTGTGGCATAATTCAAAAATGTAAATACCTAGAGCAAGTTGCGTCTTGCCGTTAATTACAGTCTTGTCCCTGTCCTCCATGCATATAAAAGTACCAGAGAAATCTATTGTGAGAATGAAATAGAATCGTGCATTTCTCTCATTCTCTTTTGGCACATAATAAAGAAATTTTTATGATGTTTTTCATCATTTTCAACATATGTAAGATTATATATAACGGTCAATTTTTTTTGTGGTGAGGCAGACCACCCACTTTTCCTGGGTATATACTGTACACCTCCCGCCATCCGCAAGAATCGACACTTCCTCACAAATCGAGTTTCAAGTCGGATTTGAACCCACAGCGGTGAGAGACGAGAAGGTTTACAACGCACGTCAACCCCTCGGCCAAGAATCCCTCTATTTTAGTGTGAAAGTAATCCCAGATGTGTCCAAATCTCGCTCTCTCTTGGCGCATGTAAAAGAAAGAACTTGAAGAATACATTTTTCTAGTGAGAGAGACTCGGGAGTATCACGGATTTCTCTATGCGCAGCTTTAAACATAAATGTGTTAATACATGTTGTTGATAATAAACTCTTTAACAGCATTTTGACTGTTATAAAAGTTTGTGGGTTCCGAGGACCCGAGCCAGGTCAAACCAATAATGGTACCATACTTAAATTGACGTTCAGCATATGAACGTGCAAAGACTAGGCGATCCGGTGTCCGAATAATGTGACTGGGTGGGGTATCTGTATGTCATGTGTCGGTGGTGTGGTATTCCAGAGTTGCAGCATGATACAGTTGAGCTTGGAGTGCACTGCTACAAGCAGACACCATTCTGATTTAACTGAAATATTGTTAAAAGTTAAACCCTACGCATACATATTAAAGGGACACATGGCAATCTTGAAGTCTATCGAGCCTTACAAAAAGCCTCTCGATTTATTAATCCAGTATCATTAAGACTTTTAATTTGCTTGCATATATTTAAATACAATTTTGAGTTTTCAGCTTTCTTCATTATTCTACTATAGGTTTGAATATATTATTAATGAAATGTAACCAACAGTTAGTAGTAATACGCAAAAACAATTTACGTTATACTATTGTTGTAATTAATATTAATAACTGAACAAATGTAAATTGATGTAGTAAAACTAATGCGACACCGCGAGTTTTTTAAAAATTAAGATTGCTGTATGTCCCTTTAACTGTTTTACTATAGGATCAAAAGGATAGACTTGTATGTGAGAAAGTGTTGATTCTTACGGATGGCGCGAGGTGTACAGTACTGGTTCTACCCAGGAAATGTGGTCTGCCTCCACCACAGAAGAATTGATTGTCATATATAACCTTATATGTATTAAAAATGACGTAAAACACCATACAAACAATAAACCTAACAGAATTTTAAAGATTTTTCGGGCTTGAATTAGGCCCAAGTTTTTTTTGGTTCTCTTTGTAAAAATGAAAGGTAAAAATAGTTGAATTTATTTTTTTGTTATAAAAATAAAATTGTAAGAAAAGTTACTGTTATCCCTATTTTGGTCCTGCATTTCAAACAACGTGATCATGTTTAAAAAAATAACGAAAAATTAGAACAATGAAACTTAGAAGAACATCTTATATAGCTATTTTCTGATCAATGTTGCGTTTTACCAATGTGACTAACATCATTACAAGATACACACTAAGTCTTATAAGATACACACTTATAATATTTCACCTTCTCCTATGAAACTTTTTCAGAAAAAAATCTGAGAACCAAACAAATTAAGAAAAATCTGGCCTTACTCCACTTAAAGTCATTTTCGGTAGTTTTGCTTGCGCAGCTTCATTGGGCGACTTCTCTTCTAAAACTATTTGATGGATTTTCCTACAAATTTACAGGAATGTTGCTTTTGATATCTAGTTGTATTTTTTGTCTTTTTTTTTTTTGACTTTTTTTTTATTGTCTTTATTTAAATAAAGGCCTATTATAAGATACATAAACTAGGAAAAATATAGCATTTTGTAAAAATTCTAACAAAATTAAAAAATTTAAGCATAATGGTATGGTTCCAAAAACCAATATTAAATCTCAGTATGCATGGTGACCTATAAATTTAATTGCATATATTGTCTAAATATATGTTCAAATAAGTGCCTAGGAAGTTTAAACAAATTCTGTTATTAAGAACATAACAAAAAAGGAAAATATACCATTTCTATATAATTGCATACAAAACTTGGCCTTTTAGCATAGAGGTAGGGTTTCAATATTTTTTTTCTAAACAAGCATGGGGACCTATCATTTTTACTGCACATTTTGTTTCTATATATGTGTAACTATGTGCTTAGAAAGTTTAAACAAATTCTATTATTGGGAACATACAAAAAAAAAAAAAAATTGTATCATTATGGGCTAATTTGTGCATACATTGTGGTAATGGTCTCAACAGATTTTGTAAAAAAAATATAGGTTTTACATAAAGATGAGCTTTAAATGTTATTGTAATTAAATGTTCTTTACTTTAATCCAATTTTAGCAGAATTGTGACCAATGAATAAATGGTTAGACTTCAAAAATGTCTTATTTAGCTATTTCATGGACTTGTTCAACTTTTTGGACAGATTGCCATGACGGTGGCATTACAAATTATTTTTTAAAATTTTAACAATCATGGTGACAGGTATCATTAGTTTTGCCTTTTCTGTCTATATATATAACAGACTTACTGTACAAAAAGTTTAAAGAAAATCTGTTAGAAATCTATAGAAAATGTCTTTAAGCTAGAGAAGAGTACCAGAAAGGTTTTGTTTAAAGTTGGTTCAACTTGTCTAAATATTTATATCATCAGCACATCAAAATGAGTGATAAAATGTAAAGCATTGATTTAACAATGCTTTGCAAGTAAAGGTTGTGTTTTTATTGGTAGAAAATAGTAAATTGAGACTTGATCAATTTACATTGTGTCCATGACAAAAAATGATTTGTGTCAACTGTATTTCATAATATGCTGCAAAACTTTATGAAAATAATGCTAGGTATCTCGGGTGCCAGTGTTACTGTGTTCCTGATGCGAGATAATATCCCTTAAATAAGTGTTCGTTCGGAACCCCCCAAGTTCATTGTTCAGTGGGAAACCCCACTAAGGTCATTGTTCAGCGGGAAAACCCCAAGGTCATTGTTCGGCAGAAAAACCCTAAGGTCATTGTTCAGTTGGAAACCCTCAAGGTCATTGTTCAGTTGGAAACCCTCAAGGTCATTGTTCGGTGGGAACCCCCAAGTTCATTGTTCAATGGGAAACCCTCAAGGTCATTGTTCAGTTGATAACCCTCAAGGTCATTATTCGGTGGAAACCCCCAAGTTCATTGTTCAGCGGGAAACCCCAAGGTCATTGTTCGGTGGGGAAACCCCCAAGTTCGGTTTTCAGCGGGAAACCCCCAGGGTCATTGTTAGGTGGGGTTGCAACATTTTTAAAAAAATCCTGCAAGTCATATTTTGAGAAAAGAAACGAAGTGTCTGTTTCAAGACAGGATTTTGTTCATAACGGAAGGCATTTTTGCAAATTATCTCATGTATGTGTTCTCATCTATTTATAACCATTAAATAATGCGTGTTCATTATCATATTAAAGGGACACATGGCAATCTTCACGTTTTTATCAAACATTCAAATTAGTTTCTTTATTAATGTAGTATCATTTTGTTTTAAACCTGCTTATGTGTAAAAAAATTTAGTAAATAAAATTTAGAGTTTTCAGTTTTTCCTCACTATTCTACCACTGGTTTAAATTAATTATCGATGAAATGTAATCAACAGTCAGTAAAATGCAAAACTATTTTTCTTCAAACCAAAAAATGTAATTAATGATTGCAAAAACACAAGTTATGGGGAAGCTGCAGTGGTAAAAGTAGTATATACGTCATGCAAATAATACTTATTTTTTCATACAACTTAGTAGCAGTTTTAAATATGTTTCTCTCTTGGACTATCAAGAAATGTTCATATGATGTTAAGAGTTAAATTTGTTAATTGATAATTCTACAAAAAAAAGGGTGGCCATTCACCTTTATAGAAATCGAGATTGCTGTGTGTCCCTCTAACATGCTTCAGTGTCAGGAGGGACATGTTGAACTTTGAGATTAGTCGTTTTAATGTAAATATTGTAGGACATATTGTATTTATGATATTTTGCGAGTTGTTACAAATTTAGATTATTTATAAAACATTGTGAAAGTCATTATTAGCAATAAAGACATTGAAATGTAAAAAATGGGTATTTCATTTTTGTGTCGTTTTGTTACGGGGCAAACAATAGGGCCACTGCAGATCCCTTTGGAGGGTAGGCAGAGGGGTAAAATCCCCCCAAATTCATGTTCATTTTATCATTTTTTGTTCATGATCCCTGCATTGTTTCAGGTGCCATCTCGCTCACATAAAAAGAGCAGTGGCAGAAAAACAATAAACCTGGCTCCAGCGTAAATGAAGTTTCTACGATAGAATTTGCAGCAACTCTGCAGTCCAGGGTGAGAATGTTCTAGGCCCATTTTCCATATTTTATCTCGATGTACATGGAGGATGAGCCTGGCATGTTCATGCCTGTTAGGCGCCATATAACCTTTCATGTGTTGGTGCGCCTTAAAACCCAATTCAATTCAGTTCATTTTTGTGTCGCCTGCGTAGCATGACCGACACTTAAGGATCACTTTGTACGTCGTCGTCATCCGTCACACTTTAACCTTGGTCATCACTTGAAATGTATTTGACCTATGTTCATAAAACTTCAAACACGTCTTCATCTTAACTTGAGGAGTGTCGTTAAACAAGTCCAATAGCTCTTACTTCCATTTTGGCAGAGTTATGCCCCTTTTCATAAAACTAAGCTGCAACCTAACCAAGCTGAAATTAGCACCCGGCAGGCAACACAAGTGTTCTGTGGAACACCCTTCTAGTTTAAGACATGGATAGAGTTTTGATAAACGTTTTTTTAGTGTATTTTTCCGTTATTTGACAGGTTAGTTCCCAAGTTAAGAACGAACACATGATCCATTACAATAGTATAGAAGGATAGAGAAAAGGAGAGTGTTTTAGCATATGTAGAGTAAAGGGTAGTCCAGAATCATAATAAACATGATAAATCGTTGTTCCCCAAAGTGAAGTGGGGTCTTTGTACAGGAATCACGTCCGTAACATTGCAACAGAATCACGTCCGTAACATTGTCTCCTGTCGCATAACATGTTTTTAGCTCTACTGATCAAAGAAACTACTGGATGGATTTTCAAGAAACTTTACAGGAATGTTGCCCATGATGTCTAGTTGAAAAAATTCATTTTGATGTGAAATCCAAGATGGCCACCACATCTAAAAATAGATTTTTAAATAACAAGTTTGTAGCGACTACTTCTTGAAAACTATAAGTGATATTGATATGGGACTTTTTCTAAAATGATCAGCATGACATGATGTTGGTCCTTGTAGAAAATCGTTTTGATAGGGATTTAAACATGGCTGCCAGTGGCCATCTTTGTTTACATAGAGTTATATAGTAAAAACTTGTAGCGAATACTCCTCTGAAACTACTCAACATATTTTCATGAAACTTCACAGGAATGTTGATGTCTAATTGATCCTAGCATAAATTTCAGGTCAGCCAAAAATTCAAGATGGCCGCCACGGCTAAAAATACATTTTTAAAAAACAAGTTTGTAGCGACTACAACTTGGAAACTGTGTGATATTGATATGGGACTTTTTCTAAAATGATCAGCATGACATGTTGTTGATCCTTGTCGAACATTATTTTGATTCGACATTAAACATGGCCATCTTTGTTTACATAGAGTTATATAGTTAAAAGATTTAGCGACTACTCCTCTGAAACTAATCATGCTAATTGACGGGATTTTCATGAAACTTCACAAGAATGTTGCTCTTGATGTCTAGTTGATCCTAGCAAAATTTCAGGCCAGCCGGAAATTCAAGGTGGCCACCACAGTTAAACATAGTTAAAAACAAAACAAATTTGTAGCGACTACTTCCTGAAAACTACATGTATAAGTTATATTGATATGGGACTTTTTCTAAAATTATCAGCATGACATGAGGTTGGTCTTTGTCGAAAAACGTTAAACATGGCTGCCCACGGACATCTTCGTTTACATAAGATTATATAGTAAAAGCATGTAGCGACTACTCCTCTGAAACTTCTTATGGATTTTCATGAAACTTCACATAAATACATAAATGTTGCTCGATGTCTAGTTGATCATACGAACATTTCAGGTCGGCCGGAAATTCAAAATTGGCCATCTTCTGTCCCTCTACATCACCGATTGTTGATTGCCTAATTTGTTACAAAATTATGGACCTTTGTTTGACTTAGAATTTAAGCGGGGTATTCATCACCTTCAGTGATAGTTCTAGTTTTATTATGCCCCCGAAGGGTGGCATATAGTAGTCGCATTGTCTGTCCGTTTGTCTGTACAATCGTGTCCGCTTAATAACTCTTGACAATAATGGACGGATTTTCAAATAACTTCGCACAATTGCTCACCACAACGAGACAACGTGTCGCGCACAAAATCCAGATCCGTGGCTCCAAGATCAAGGTCACACATAGAGGTCAAAGGTCAAAACAAAGTGCTTTCTTGTCCGATTAATAACTCTGACATTCATGAAGGGATTTTCAAATAACTTTACAAAATTGCTAACCACAACTAGACAACGTGTCGCCACAAAACCCAGGTCCGTGGCTCCAAGTTCAAGGTCACACTTAGAGGTCAAAGGTCAAAACAAAGTGCTTTCGTGTCCGGTTAATAACTCTGACATTCATGGACAGATTTTCATATTACTTGGCACAATTGCTCACCACAACTAGACGTGTCACGCATAAAACCCAGGTCTGTGGTTTCAAGGTCAAGGTCACATTTAGAGGTCAAAGGTCAAATTGTGTCCAGTCAATAACTCTGGCATTCCTTGACGGATATTCAAATAGCTTGGCACAAGTGCTTAGCACAACCAGACGACATGTCGCACACAAAATCCAGGTATGTTGCTCCAAGGTCAATTTCACACTTACAGGTCAAAGGTCACTTCGGGGGCATTTGTCACTTACTGTGACATTTCTTTTTATGCCCCAGAAGGGTGGCATATAGTAGTCGCACTGTCTGACTGTTCGTTCCCGTTCGTCCCCGTTCGTCTGTACGATCGTGTTAGCTTCATAACTCTGACAATAATGGACGGATTTTCAAATAACTTCGCACAATTGCTCACCACAACAAGACGACGTGTTGCGCACAAAATCCAGATCCGTGGCGTCAAGGTCACACTTAGAGGTCAAAGGTTGTCTGTTCGTCTGTACAATCGTGTCCGCTTCATAACTCTGACAATAATGGTCGGATTTGAAAATTACCTCGCACAATTGCTGACCACAACAAGACATGTCGCGCACAAAATCCAGGTCCGTGGCTCCAAGGTCAAGGTCACTTAGAGGTGAAAGGTCAAAACAAAGTGCTTTCGTGTCCGGTTAATAACTCTGACATTCATGGACAGATTTTCAAATAACTTGGCACAATTGCTCACCACAACTAGACGACATGTCGTGCACAAAACCTATGTCCGTGTGAGACAATAACTCTGGCATTCCTGGATGGATTTTCAAATAATCTTTTTTCATTTTTTTTCTTCTTTTTTTTTTAAATACATCTGTTGGTTTCATATTTCTCCAAGGTCTAACGTACAGGTCACTTCGGGGGCATTTGTCACTTACTGTGACATTTCTTGTTTTTTCTTTTTTTATGTCCCCGAAGGTGGCATATAATAGTCAGTGCGGATTTTCAAATAACTTGCAACAATTGCTCACCAAAACTAGACATGTCGCGCACAAAACCCAGGTCCGTGGCTCCAAGGTCAAGGTCACACTTAGGGGTCAAAGGTCAAAACAAAGTGCTTTCGTGTCCGGTTAGGAACTCTGACATTCATGGACAGATTTTCAAATAACTTGGCATAATTGCTCACCACAACTAGACGACGTGTCGTGCACAAAACCCCGGTCCGTGGCTCCAAGGTCAAGGTCTCATTTAGAGGTCAAAGGTCAAATTGTGTCCAGTCAGTAACTCTGGCATTCCTGGACAGATATTCAAATAACTTGGCACAAGTGCTCTGCACAACCAGTTGACTAGTCGCGCACAAAATCCAGGTCCGTCACTCCAAGGTCAAGGTCACACTTAGAGGTCAAAGGTCTAATTGTGTCAGACAATAACTAGGGCATTCCTGGACGGATTTTCAAATAACTTGTTTTAATTTTTAGCTCTACTGATCAGAGATCAGCAGAGCTTATGCCGTGGTGCGGCGTCCGTCGTCCGTCTGTCTGTCTGTCTGTCTGTCCGTAAACTTTTTTTGTAGCGACTACTCCTCTGAAACTACTGAATGGATTTTCATGAAACTTTACAGAAATTTTGCCCATGAAGTCTAGTTGATCCTAGCAAAAATTCATGTTGATGTGAAATCCAAGATGGCCGCCAGATCTAAAAATAGGTTTTTAAAAAACAAGTTTGTAGCGACTTCTTCATGAAAACTATAAGTGATATTGATATGGGACTTTTTCTAAAATGATCAGCATGACATGATGTTGGTCCTTGTCGAAAATCGTTTTGATTCGACGTTAAACATGGCTGCCAGTGGCCATCTTTGTTTACATAGAGTTATATAATGAAAACTTGTAGCGACTACTCCTCTGAAACTACTTGACGGATTTTCAGGAATGTTGCTCTTGATGTCGAATTGATCCTAGCAAAATTTCAGGTCGGCCAGAAATTCAAGATGGCCACCACGGCTAAAAATACATTTTCAAAATACAAGTTTGTAGCGACTACTTCTTGAAAACTATAAGTGATATTGATATGGCACTATTTCTAAAATGATCAGCATGACATGATGTTGGTCCTTGTCAAAAATCGTTTTGATTCAACGTTAAACATGGCTGCAGCGGCCATCTTTGTTTACATACAGTTATATAGTAAAAACTTGTAGCGACTACTCCTTTGAAACTACTTGACAGATTTTCATGAAACTTTCCAGGAATGTTGCTCTTTACAGGAATGTCTTATTGATCCTAGCAAAATTTCAGATCGGCCAGAAATTCAAGATGGCCGCCACAGCTAAAAATAGATTTTTAAAAAAGAAGTTTGTAGCGACTACGTCTTGAAAACTATAAGTGATATTGATATGGGACTTTTTGTAAAATGATCAGCATGACATGATGGTTATCAGAGTCGAACATTATTTTGATTCGACGTTAAACATGGCTGCCAGTGGCCATCTTTGTTTACATAGAGTTATATGATGAAAACTTGTAGCGACTTGTAGCGACTACTCCTCTGAAACTACTTGACGGATTTTCATGAAACTTCACAGGAATGTTGCTCTTGATGTCTAATTGATCCTAGCAAAATTTCAGGTCGGCCGGAAATTCAAGATGGCCGCCACGGCTAAAAATAATTTTTCAAAAAACAAGTCTGTAGCGACTTCTTCCTGAAATCAATATCAATCAGTAGAGCTTCAAGGTCATTGACCTCTTGTTATTTTTCATTATTTTTTTCATTATTTTTTTTTTTTCATTTATTTCTTAATTTTTTTTGTGAATTTTTAAAAACCAATATCTATTTTTTTTTTTTAAATATATATATTAACCGCAACACACGAAAACGTCCCTTCAGACGTTTAGACAACAACGTCGTAAAGTAACAATTTATGACGTCACCGGTAATCAATTAATTACTAATCAAAATTCTCTTTACTTCCGTGTTTTACCTAATTATTATATCATAGGGAATATGTTTTCTTAATATAAATAGTTGATGCTATAGAAAATGGTAATTGTTTATGTTATTTGTTGTTATTTAATCAACGACGTCTTCCAAGACGCCGACATCAACGTCAAAATTAACGGTTAATAATACAATATTTAATTTTCAAATTGAGACAAAATCATTTTTAATTAAGATATCAACATAAAATAAAGAGATTTTTAAAGAGAAAATCACCGTGTTTCATAAATATCAAACAATATAAAAAGTCAAAATTTTGTCTGAAGGGACGTTTTCGTGTGTTGCGGCTCATATATATTTTGTTTTAATTTTTTTAAATATACAATTTTTAGCTCTACTGGCCAAGGGCCAGCAGAGCTTATGGGATGGTGTGTTGTCCGTCTTCCGTCGTCCGTCCGTCGTCCGTCCGTCGTCCGTCCGTCCGTCGTCCGTCCGTTAACTTTTGCTTGTGTTCACTCTAGAGGCCACATTTCTGATGCAATCATCATGAAACTTTGTCAGAATGTTTGTCTCAATGAAATCTCGGTCAAGTTCGAAAATGGGTCATGTGGGGTCAAAAACTAGGTCACTAGGTCAAATATTGGAAAAACCTTGTGTACACTCTAAAGGCCATATTTTTGACCCGAGCTTGATGCAACTTTGTCAGAATGTTTGTCTTAATTATATCTTGGTCAAGTTTGAAAATGGGTCACATGGGGTTAAAAACTAGGTCACTAGGTCAAATACTTGAAAAACCTTGTGTACACTCTAGAAGCCGTATTTCTGATTCAATCTTGATGAAACTTTGTCAAAATGTTTGTCTTAATTATATCTTGGTCAAGTTCAAAAATGGGTCACATGGTGTTAAAAACTAGGTCACTAGGTCAAACTTTGGAAAAACCGTGTGTACACTCTAGAAGCCGTATTTCTGACCCAATCTTGATGAAACTGTCAAAATGTTTGTCTTAATTATATCTTGGTCAAGTTCAAAAATGGGTCATGTGGGGTCAAAAACTAGTTCACTAGGTCAAATACTTGAAAAAACTTGCGTACACTCTAGAGGTCATATTTGTTACCCAATCTTGATGAAACTTTGTCAAATTGTTTATCTTAATTATATCTTGATCAAGTTCGAAAATGGGTCACATGAAGTTAAAAACTAGGTCACTAGGTCAAATATTGGAAAAACCTTGTGTAGACTCTAGAGGCCATATTTTTGACCCGAGCTTGATGCAACTTTGTCAGAATGTTTATCTTAATTGTTTGTCTCAATGAAATCTCGGTCAAGTTCGAAAATGGGTCATGTGGGGTCAAAAACTAGGTCACTACGTCAAATATTGGAAAAACCTTGTGTACACTCTAAGAGGCCATATTTTTGACCCGAGCTTGATGCAACTTTGTCAGAATGTTTGTCTTAATTATATCTTGGTCAGGTTTGAAAATGGGTCACATGGGGTTAAAAACTAGGTCACTAGGTCAAATACTTGAAAAACCTTGTGTACACTCTAGAAGCCGTATTTCTGACCCAATCTTGATGAAACTTTGTCAAAATGTTTGTCTTAATTATATCTTGGTCAAGTTCAAAAATGGGTCACATGGTGTTAAAAACTAGGTCACTAGGTCAAATATTGGAAAAACCGTGTGTACACTCTTTGTCAAAATGTTTGTCTTAATTATATCTTGGTCAAGTTCAAAAATGGGTCACATGGTGTTAAAAACTAGGTCACTAGGTCAAACTTTGGAAAAACCTTGTGTACACTCTAGAGGCCATATTTTTTACCCGATCTTGATGCAACTTTGTCAGAATGTTTGTCTTAATTATATCTTGGTCCAGTTTGAAAATGGGTCACATGGGGTTAAAAACTAGGTCACTAGGTCAAATACTTGAAAAACCTTGTGTACACTCTAGAAGCCGTATTTCTGACCCAATCTTGATGAAACTGTCAAAATGTTTGTCTTAATTATATCTTGGTCAAGTTCAAAAATGGGTCACATGGTGTTAATAACTAGGTCACTAGGTCAAACTTTGGAAAAACCGTGTGTACACTCTAGAGGCCATATTTTTGACCCGATCTTGATGAAACTTTGTCAGAATGTTTGTCTCAATGAAATCTCGGTCAAGTTCAAAAATGGGTCATGTGGGGTCAAAAACTAGGTCACTAGGTCAAATACTTGAAAAAACTTGTGTACACTCTAGAGGTCATATTTGATACCCAATCTTGATGAAATTTTGTCAAATTGTTTATCTTACTTATATCTTGATCAAGTTCGGAAATGGATCACAGGAAGTTAAAAACTAGGTCACTAGGTCAAATATTGGAAAAAAACTTGTGTACACTCTAGAGGCCATATTTTTGACCCGAGCTTGATGCAACTTTGTCAGAATATTTGTCTTAATTATATCTTGGTGATGTTTGAAAATGGGTCACATGGGGTTAAAAACTAGGTCACTAGGTCAAATATTGGAAAAATCTTGTGTACACTCTTTGTCAAAATGTTTGTCTTAATTATATCTTGGTCAAGTTCAAAAATGGGTCACATGGTGTTAAAAACTAGGTCACTAGGTCAAACTTTGGAAAAACCGTGTGTACACTCTAGAGGCCATATTTTTGACCCGATCTTGATGCAATTTTGTCAGAATATTTGTCTCAATTATAGCTTGCTAAAGTTCGAAAATGGGTCACACAGGGTCAAAAACTAGGTCACTAGTACACTCTAGAGGCCATATCTCTGACCCGATCTTGATGAAACTTTGTCGAAATGTTGTCTTAATTATATTTTGGTCAAGTTCGAAAATGGATCCCATGGGGTCAAAAACTAGGTCACTAGGTCAAATACTTGAAAAACCTTGTGTACACTCTAGACACCATGTAGTACGACTCGATTCATCAATGGTATAACAGCCAGTAGAGCGTTCACAGGCCCTCTTGGGCCTCTAGTTTTTAATAATTCCATTTATCTTTTTTAATATATCTGTATACATGTATCAAGGTCACACTTACATGTCACTTCGGGGGCATTTGTCACTTAATGTGACATTTCTTGTTTTAATTATTATTTTTTTTATTTTTTTCATTATTTTTTTTCTTCATTTATTTCTTTCTTTTTTTTTAACAATATTTTTTTCAATATATTTATTTTTTATTTTTTTATTATTTTTTTTTTTAATTTATCTGTTGGATTCATAATGATACAAGGTCAAAGTCACACTTTTCTTTTTCCTCATAACAAACTCTTTCTTTAATTTTTCTTTAATTTAATTGTTTTTGTTTATTATTTCTTTTTATACGCGATTTAAATATTCAATAAGAGCCGGCCGCCGGCCACAACCAGACGTAAATCGACATTAAACATGGCCATTATCACAAAATCCAGGTCCGTCACTCCAAGATCAAGGTCACACTTACAGGTCAAAGGTCACTTTGGGGGCGTTGTCACTTACTGTGACATTTCTTGTTGTTTATACCAATTCGTTTGATGCTGTAAATATTTACCAGCTGATCATACATGAGAAGGCTTATATTTGCAGTAGTTGATTAAGCCAAGTTAAGAACACCGGCTGTCATAACGATAGTATAGAAGTATAGAGAGAAGAAGAGTGTTGTAGCATATGTGCAGAGTACATGGAAGGCCAGAATCGTTATAAACATGATAAATCGTTGTTCCGCATTTTTTATAACCCGCTTTCACAAAACGTAACATTGCGTCCCATCGCGGAACACGTTTTTATTCAATACTTGCATTCCTAAAACAATTTTTAATTAGTTGTACCCAAATTTCATATACATGTAACAACTGATGACCTTATGTCCCTCTAAATCACCCATTGTTGATTGCTTAATTTATTACAGAATTATAGCCCTTTGTTTGACTTAGCATTTAAGGTGGGGGTGTGGAGGGTATTCATCACCTTCAGTGATGGCTCTAGTTTTATTGTTTATACCAATTCATTTGATGCTGTAAATATTTGCCAGCGGATCATGTATGAGCAAGGCTTATATTTGCAGTTCTTGAATTTAAGACAAATAAGCCAAGTTAAGAACTGTTAAGGTTCTTATACATTTTGAAATCAATCCACCCAGACGGTTTTGTTATGGCAAAACTTTACACAACGAAAATATTAATTTGTCCAGAAGGGTATGTTACGAATGAGGTCCTACGACACTCCATCATTTTTTGTTTACGTAGCATAACTCCAAAACCGTTCTTGGTACTCATCAACCTACTGGTTTTGTGGTGCCTTAATACGCCCGGTTAAAAAAACAGGACATGCTATGGTATATGGTTGTCTATCTGTCCGTCAGTAAACAAATACACATTCCGCACGATAACACACACACATAAATGTACAGAAAGGAAAAAGAAATGCGACACGGCAAATTTTCGCTATAAGTTATATTGTTCATACTGCACACAGTTCCATATATATATTCCAAGGAAATCCCATGATGTTTTGTAAAAAAAAAAAACAGTTTTAGTCAGGCCATAATAAATTAATTGCTAGTTTCTCATCCAAATTTATTTCAAAATAGGGGCATGGGGTGAAATTTTATGTTTTTTATTTTATACAACAAATGAAAAATGGCCTCGGCACAAGGCAAAAATAGTAAAACATGCTACTGAGTACTTCCAAGATTGAAAACACATTTTTAATCGTGTTTCATACTTCCAGCAATTTTTTTTTTTTTTTTTTGAAGAAATAAAAATTACTGGGGCGACATAAAGAAACGGGGCGGGCGGGGATGAGAATCCATTAATTAATTTATTATAGCCTTAATAGAGAAAGGACACAACTGAGATGTAGACGTTTTACGTAGCCATGTACCATTCGATTAACAGCAGCATATTGTACATCCACTATATAGCAGAAATTCCCGTGTCGCGTTTCTTTTTCCTTTCTGTATATAGAACATATTAGACCATATTGCGTCTGGTGTCAGTAGGTAAAAGTTCAAGGTTGCTATGATCTAATTTGGTAATACACAGTCCTCGCGATACTATGGAAATATAACAGCCACGTTCGGGTACTTTATAAGGTCATTGACCATGCTTAAAGGAGGAACCCCGTTTACATTTGAGGTCAGTAGGTCAAGGTTGCCATGGGCTGGTATGGACAAATGAATTTCGCGCCATAACTATGAAAGCAAAACTAAAACCTACATGAATCGTTATAGCTACATTGTCCTGGGTGAGACGAAGAACCCTATTGCTTTTGAGATCAGTAGGTCAAAGGTCATTATCGCCATGGCACCATATGCAATGAGTATACATGACACCTTTTAAAGAATAGCACGTGGCCTCATGCAACTTCATAGTTACATTGTCCTTGGTGAGAGGAGAAACCCTTTTGCTTTGGGATCAGTATGTCAAGGTCACCATGACGTCATATGTGCATAGTCATACCGCAAGATAACACTGAAAGAGTTAAACCCAGACCCATGAAACTTAATGGGTACATTGTCCTTAGAGAGAGGAGAAACCCAGTTGGATTTGGGGTCAAAGGTCAAGGTCACCATATCGTATTCGACATATGCATTCTGCACGATAACTCAGAAATATAACACCACGATCAGGAAATGTCTTAGGTGAGAGGTAAAATCGTATTGCTTTTGGGATCAGGTGGTCAAAGTTCAGGATGGGCTTGCGTATTCTGCTTAATTACTCCGAAATTATAACGCTCGTGAAATTGGAGATACATTGCTGAGGTTAGTCCCGTCACGTGACGTAGAGTTATCGTTCGTGCCTTGCTCCACACTACGTCGGAGAAACGTTCAAACGCTGAACTATAGGAACACTAGACTTCATTTATTGGATAATGCCATAGTCTGCCTTGTGGACAATCTAGCACCTTCATTTTGTATTTAATCGTTACTAGTGATGTGCCGATTGTCTCTAACAATGGGAAACTAATCGAACTGATCTAAAATTGGCACAATCTAGTAATTTATCACAATCGATTTTTGTTTGACTCAGAAAATGACTTTCCAGCAGACTTACTTGTACAAATTTCATCATGGCTTATGTGGTTACCATTCAATTCCTTTCATCGGGTAGCTTGGGTACATATAAGTCTTCACTCTACTTAGTTTAGTTTTATTGCAGATATGTTACAATACATCAATTCAACATCACAATATTCATAGAAACATAGCAAATGGATTGAACTACAAGTTATTACAACATTAGTTACAGTTCTCTCCATTAGTCAACTATAGAATTAAGCAGAATATGACAAAAAGCCAAAGGGTACATAAAGAAGCAAAGGTTACTGTTATATATATAATATTGTTTCTGTACATGAATATTTTCAAAAAGTTTATAGATTGTTGATATTGATGAAAGTTCGTACAAGTTCGATAACCAGCTAGGGCATATAAGTAACACCAGAGTTATGTCCCTTAATTTATTGAAACGAACGATATTCTGTTTTCTAAACACATCATCTTCCGTTTTATATTTGATCTTTACTAAACTTGACCAGACTGTTGATATTGATATAAGTATTTTAAAAAACAGATAGATCAGATTTGTAACACCAGAGTTAAGGCCTGAAAAATCCAATATTTTGCTTCCTTAGCACTCTATGCTCCTTCATAACTCCTAAACTTTTTTTATAAAACTTCCCTGAACTATTAAGCATGATGAGAACGTTTTTAGCGCGCAGGTCCGTACCTCAAAGGTCAAGGTCACACTTGGAGATCAAAGTCGAAATTGTCTAACTATATCTCTGAAACTACTTAAGAATTTTAAATGTTGTTTGTCGCGTGCATGTCCTTACCTCAAAAGATCAGAATCACTCTTGGACGTCAAAGGTCAAATGAGTCAGAATTGTGTCTCAGTCATAAACGTATTGAAGGGAATCTGATGAAATCCCCTGATAAAAGAGCCACGTTAGCCAGTAGAGCGTTCACATGTTCTCTTATTAAATATGTTAAATATGAAAGGTATCATTAGAGCTTGCCACGTTATTCTTTCTAAGTGCATATATACTGACGAGATAAAGAAACGCCTCATCGGGAATTTCCGCTATATATTGTATGTACACTTTGCTGCTGTTAATCGAATGGTACATGGCTACGTAAGACCTTTCTTTTCGGAAAAATTACTAAAACAACACAAAACGCAGCAAATAGTATTTCTTCAAAGTTTGATTATTGGCAGAGTATCTGTTTGGCTCAAGCATGTGAGCAAACTTAGGATGCAAATTTCTGCAAACTCTTTACGTTAAATACAGTACTAAAATAGTCAATTTTTCAAAGAGGAACTTCAATATTTATGAATTTCTTGTTATAAAGTGTACTGTGATTAAAACGTCTACAACATCACAGTTGTGTCCTTTCTCTAACCAACTGCAACTTTGTTTTACAAAACATCTTGGGATTTCTTTGGAATATTATGCGGCATTAAGTGTGCGGTATATACAATATATAGCGGAAATTCCCGATGAGGCGTTTCTTTATCTCGTCAGTATATATACCTGTTATATACGTTGTAAACATACGCAGAATGCCCCTTCCCAATAACTTCTGTAAGCTGAGTCACGGGACACGGTGTTATGTACATTGCAGCAACAATGCGCAGGGGGCATTTAACGCGAGATTGAAGATCAGAGGTGCAGTTTTGCACTTGGGCAACTTACCTCGAATGCAACTAAGGGGATGAGGGTTTAAACAACTGTTTTCATCAAACTAAGGATAATACAAAAATATCCATGGCCAATAATTAATGATATTACCTTAAAGGGACACACGGCAGTCTTGTAGTGCTTGAAATGAGTGTCTCGATATATATAATAAGCAGCATGTTTACTTTTAACCTGGTGACATTTAAATAAATCAAATTTGAAGTATTCACTTTTTCGTCTTATTCTACTATAAGTTTTAATATATTGTTGGTGCAATAATATCAAAATTGAACAATATGCAAATACAATTTGCTTATTACTATTCTTATAATTAATATTAATGAATGAACAGTAAGTTATCCAGAAAAACTAGCGGGACGTCGTGAGTTTGAAAAAACATCAAGATTGCCTGCCGTGTGTCCTTTAAAGCTCGACACCTATCTCACAATTTCCACTGATCTCTTTAAAGGGACACACGGCAATCTTGAAGTTTTTATCAAGCATAAAATACGCGTCTCAATTTATTAATCCAGTATCATTTTGGCTTTAAACCTACTTGTCTATATTTAAATACAATTTGGAGTTTTCAACTTTTCTTCGTTATTCTAACGTATGTTTGAATATATTATTGGTGAAATGTAATCAACCGTTAGTAATATGCAAAAACAATTTGCTTTATTCTATTCTTATAAGTAATATCAATGACTGAACAAATGAAATTTATATCGAATAACTAACAAAAAAACAAAATTTGGCGTATGTCCCTTTAAAACAGATAACAGATAACGGCTAGAAGCTTACTAGTCTCAACTTAGGTAATTTAGAGCCGTCACAAAGACGAATTCGGGGACCGTGCTGCGGGAACCGTGCTCGCCTTTACTCTCGAACAGATGCCTAGTATGGTTCTTTGATGCGCGGTGCCGTCAGGTTTACGCCTCTATCCGACGAAGAACATGCTATGAAAAGCTACGAGAGAGCCAGAGGCTCCGATGAAACTGGAAGGCGAGATCTTCGGATACATAGTTCATCGTGCTACGCCGCTGAGCCACTCCGGCTTCAGCAAAAATCAGGAAAGAGAAAAATCCTCATCCCACCACACAGGCACGCATGGACGCACGCACACACACACACTCCTAATACTATGAGAGAGCGAGGTAGTAAACTGTTTTACTGCATGTAATATGTATGCGTAAACATACATAACTATATACTCGCTTTGAAGTAAAATATGTTGGTAAGTTTAGGGCATACAGTACAGTACAGTACAGCAGGTCCTATACAACTTAGTGAATCATATGTTGAGTATTTGTTGACAACTGAGATGCTGAATCACCTGCTTCGGGAATATGTTGCGTTTGTTGATGAAAATAACATTAGTCCTCATCGGAATTATATTTTGCTACAAAATGACATTACTGCTTCCGGGATTGTTTGTTAAATTCACATTCCGCTCCTGGGGACAGTTAACTATTAAAGTACAGTGCAAATAATACGGGACATACGCGTACATAATTATAATCTCATACATAAGTAACGCAGCGAGGACATCGCAGGGATCTGTCTAGGACGTAGCATAAAATTGATAAATGCACATTTTTCAGAAAAGATCAAGTTCCCGCTGCGTTCATCTCTATTTTTTGAACGCAGTGGGATCTTCATGCTGTCACGTCAGAGTGTGACGGGGGCTTTAAGCCATTAAGTCGAAACCATGGTTTACCGAGGCATTTTCTCACGGTTTGGTTCAAATTGAAACTGTCTTGCTGATCCTGCTCGGAAGACGGTATTTCGCATCGGATGCAGTTTCATCAATCGTGGTTGCAAATCAGCGCGAAATAACTTGATATTGATCGAAAATGTTGTGTGTGGCGGGAAATGTTTGGGTACGTTTCGTTGATAAGGGTAATGTCAAATTGGGACATATTACAGCGACCTTAAACGGAGATGATATGGCACAGGGAGATGAGATGAAGGATGACATTTCCCATTACGGATCAGCCCCACCCCCACCCCAACCCCAACCCCCACTACGCCAGTGATATCCGAATATCAGTATGTTTATTAAAATACGTGTTGACATAAACGTTTTCAGTTATAAATAACCATTTTTTAAAGTCAGCATTTTCATAAAAATCCACATTTTCGTCGTTTATTTATGATGTACCTGATATATCAAGATGATGTAATGATGAATGATTTCTGAAACCGGAATTAATCGATGTCGAAAACAGAATGAATGAATGAATGAATGAATGGTGTTTTACGGCACGTGAACATATAAATAGGTCATATTGTGCGCAAAAACTGATGAAAGATGAAAAACTGAAGTAGTATTAAATTAAAAAGTAATGTAAATATATAAAGATAAAACTATTTACAAATAAGGGATGATATGGTAGTAATATAAAGTATGTATAAATGTAAATCAACAAATGCCCGTCAACGGGTGTATAAACAAGTAAATATATATACGAACATATTATAATGATATATAAAGTCTGATTATTATAATGATTTATATAGTCTGATATCTTTCAGGAAATCTAAAACAAGACTAAACTCTATAGAGGATATCAGAGTACTCAAATGCCAAATTGTCAGAACCAATCAGATGTATTCCGTAGTAGTTTCGTATAATATTTTTAGAAATATTTTAACATTGTATGGTTTAAAAATGTGTGCTTTACATAAGGCTCGAACCTGAACCTTCGATTCAGTAGACACATAGTAGACGACGCTCTAACCGACTGCGCCAAAGGCAATAGTATATAACAAATGCCAGGATCTGCAATCTGATTGGTCGAAATAATTTGGTCAGTATTAAATCATGATTGAAGCAGAGTCTTAATACAGATATTATTCTCTCTAATTCTCGGTGCGATGAAATCACTTGACCCTCACCGCTGTGGGTTCGGTTCCTCCGGGGCCTAGGAGTCTTTGTGCGAGGAAGCTATCCAGCTGGTTTGTGGAACTTCGGTGGTTCTACCAAGGTGCCCGCCCGGCGCCCGTGCACGAAAATTGACCGGAGGGGCACCTGGGGTCTTCCTCCATCAATGAAAGCTGGAAAGTCACCATATGACCTAAGCTGTTGGTGCGACTATAAAATCCAATGATGAATGGGGCGCTTATATTGTATCTATAGTTTGGATTCTCAAAATATGTAAGTTATATATATACCTCGCCGTCAGTAAGTTTAAAAAAGGTGTATACATGATCATACATATGTTGTCAAATTTGGCTGTTGATGGTGCGATAACTACTTTAAAATATATATTATTATTCTCTTTAGTTCTCGGTGTGATGAATGGCATAGTGCTGAGATAAAACAATAATGTAGGTGAAAACAAATGCCTTCTGTCATATCCAGAATTTATTTTACATACTCCATTTACGCACGTGAAGATACCAGCATCTTAATAACAAATTACCAATATATCATAATTAAAACAGGCGGATGTCGTTTGTACATATTACGTCAATTAACAATGAAAATCAACAACGTATCATCGGTTATTATTGCATTTATATCGAGGGTTCAGTGCAACATTGTTGTATCTTCTGCTCTATTTATATGGAGTTATAACGTTGTGGATATTCTTGTTGAAACAATAAACAGGATTTTGTTTTTTAAAAGAAACTTTATTACAAACCACGTCAATAAAGTCACATTGAAATACATCAAACAACCCGTGATTACATGGAAGTTATCCTTCCCAACTTCTCTACAAATAAATCAACACTTTAATTATTTAACTTTAAAAAGGTTAATTGACCAGGACATTTCATATCGTCTGTTTTTGACATATAATATAATTCAGAAATCACTGTCACGTAACCATTTTATCATTCACTGATAGGAGGGGGGTTCAATATATTCTGTCACTGGTATTCGGAACTAACAGATACTGGAAATATAAAAAACCTTCTTATTACAATCCTTCAAAGTATTCCCCCCGAACAGATACACACATTCGGAGTCGCGCTATCCATGACGTAAACGCAGCAAAGTAGTCTCTCCTTGGTATACTGTTGAGACACTGAAATATTCCGGCACCAAGGGCACTTCTGGAAGCATAGCGTCTACCAGAGAGGTTTTTCTTCAGCAAAGGGAATAGGAAAAAGTCACAGGGACTAAGGTCGGGAGAATTAGGTGGGTGTTCAAGTTGTACCACTTTTTCTTGGTCCAAGAAAGACTGGACAATTTTAGTTTTGTGAGCTGAGGCATTGTCATGAATCAGCTGGATGCCATTCAAAACTTTAATTGGGCGTTTTTTCTTGTAATTATTTTTGATTGCTTTGAGAACTTTGTCCTTGTAAAATTTGACCGTGATGGTTTTTCCCTGTTTGCATGGAATTTGTACCACAGGGCCACTGGAATTAAAAAAAATTGCATACAAAACCTTTTTAGCGCTTTTTGTTCGTTTTGCAATAACCGGTCTTGCCTGATTTCTACCCAACCATTGTTTATCCGCCGCTGAGGCTCAAAATAGTACACCCACGTTTCATCTCCAGTGAGCAACTCAGAAGTTTTTCTAGGATGATATTTTTTAAGAAGATTTTTAGCACATTTTAAGCGTTTGGCCTTTTGTTCAGTTGACAGCAAATGAGGGACCCATCTAGCACAAAGCTTCTTTAATTTTAAACAGTTGGTCAAAATGTGATGAGTTGTGCCTTCTGAGATGCCAAGACTATAAGCTATCTTAGAAACTGTATACCGCCCATCTTCATATACCATACTTCACAGCATCAATGTTCTCCTTTGTTGCTGCAGCAACAGGCTTGCCAGGACGGTTACGGTCTTTAATGCTAAGTTTATCCCCTTTAAATGTCTTTGCCCAACGAAAAAAAAACTTTCTCAATGTCACGGCAGAACTGCACAGTTCAGCATAAATCTCTTTTGCAGGTACTTTTAAAGCAACCCTGACTTTAATGTAAGCCCTAATTTCATTTTTTTCTTCACTTTTCATGATAGCATTGAAACATGAGTGCGCTTATTCAACAATGGATATCTCCGTCAATTGTTATCGGATTAAATCACTATTTTGCATGTATGTAGTTAGTGAAATCGCCTTCAAATGCACGAGTTTTCAGTGCGGTAATGTAAGGCGGTTTCTACGAAGCGCATTAGTGACAGAATATATTGAATGCCCCTCGTACCAGTTTAACATTCACTGATACCAATTAAACATTCACTGATACATTCACTGATACCAATTAAACATTCACTGATACCAATTAAACATTCATTAATTAAACATTCACTGATATCAGTTCAACATTCACTGATACACTTTTAACATTCGCTGATACCATCGTAACATTAACTGATACCATGGTAACATTCACTGATACCATTTTAACAATCACTGATAACATTTTAACATACCCAGATACCATCTTAACATTCACAGATACCATCATAACACTTATACCATCGTAACATTCACTGAAACCATCGTAACATTCACTGATACCATCGTAACATTCACTGAAACCATCGTTACATTCACTGAAACCATCGTAACATTCACTGATACCATCGTAACATTCACTGAAACCATCGTAACATTCACATCGTAACATTCACTGAAACCATCGTAACATTCACTGATACTATTTTAACCATCACGGACACCACTTTAACATTCACTGAAACCATCGTAACATTCACTGATACCGTCTTAACATTCACTGAAACCATCGTAACATTCACTGATACCATTTTAACCATCACGGACACCACTTTAACATTCACTGAAACCATCGTAACATTCACTGATACCATCGCAACATTCACTGAAACCACCGTAACATTCACGCAACATTCACTGATACATTTTAACTATCACGGACAACACTAACCATCGTAACATTCACTAAAACTATCTTAACATTCACTGAAACCATCGTAACATTTACTGATACCATCATAACATTCACTGAAACCAACATAACATTCATTGAAACCATCGTAACAGTCACAGATACCATCGTAACATTCACTGATACCACTGTAACAATCACTGACCATTTTAACATTGACTGACTTCACTGACCATTTTAACATTCAGATACCATCTTAAACTTAGCTGATACATTCGTTTTGTTGTTTACATGACATCAGCAACGTTACGCGGCTGTCTCCGTGGTCGAGTGGTTAACGACGTTGTGTGGTAAACCTCCTCACCTGTCACCGCTGCTGGTTCGAATCTCACGGGGAGCTCAACTTGTAAGTGAGAAAGTGTCGATTCTTGCGGATGGCGGGGGTATATAGTACGGTTCTACCCAGGAAAAATGAGGTGGTCTGACTCACCACAAAAATCATGAATGACCTAAAATGTGCTAAAAATGACGTAAAACACCATTCAAACAAACAAACAAATACTGCGACACTTTTAGCCAAATTTAAGGTTATTAGCATGCATTTAATAAGGTAAGATTTCAAATAATGATACATATTCAAGATGTCTGAACGTATCGTATAAAATACCACGCTCACAACAGGGACACATTTATTCACAAACACAATGATTATGTTCTCGTTTGCATCTATAATACACTTAATAAGTCATGGCTTTATTACACTCCCAGTAATGTGATAAAAATGTTTGTTATTTTCTACTACATTTGAAAAAAAGAGAGTTAATTACCGAAGTGTATCTTTGCACGTACCTCTACTCACCTACATGTACCTGTACGTGCAGGATTAATGCGACAATAATAAACTGTTAACTGAATTGACATGTTCGTGAACGGCTGGCTCATCAACACAGATTTTATATTATTTAGAGACGCGCTAAAAGAATTGGGAATCTTTAAAGGCACACGCGACAATCTTGAAGTATTTATTAAACAATAAAATACGCACCTCGATTTATTATTCCAGTATCATTTTAACTTTAAATATGCATACAAAAAATCACACACAAAACAACAACAAAACATTAAACAAAAAAAGTACATAAAACATATATATATATACTTTTTATCTTTCTTTATTCAGCCATGGGTTTAAATACTATTTGGTGCATTATAATCAACAATTACTAAATCAGTAATGTGAAAAAATAACGGGACAACGCGCGTTTAAAGAAATAATCAGGATTGCAGTGTCTCGTGGTGTCCGCGATGGTTAAACTGGTATAAGTGAATGGTTCAGTGGTTTCAGTAAATGTTAGTTTTCCCATGAAGGTTAACATGGTGTCAGTGAATATTACGCTTGTATAAATGAATGTTACGATGGTTTCAGTGTATGTTACGATGGTATCAGTGAATGTTGCGATGGTTTCAATGAATGTTATGTTGGTTTCAATGAATGTTATTATGGTATCAGTAAATGTTACGATGGTTTCAGTGAATGTTACGATAGTTTCAGTGAATGATACGATGGTATCAGTGAATGTTACGATGGTTTCAGTGAATGTTAAAGTGGTGTCCGTGATGGTTAAAATGGTACCAGTGAATGTTACGATGGTTTCAGTGAATGTTACGATGGTATCAGTGAATGTTACGATGGTTTCACTGAATGTTAAAGTGCTGTCCGTGATGGTTAAAATGGTATCAGTGAATGTTACGATGGTTTCAGTGAATGTTACGACGGTATCAGTGAATGTTACGATGGTATCAGTGAATGTTACGATGGTATCAGTGAATGTTACGATGGTTTCACTGAATGTTAAAGTGCTGTCCGTGATGGTTATAATGGTATCAGTGAATGTTACGATAGTTTCAGTGAATGTTACGATGGTTTCAGTGAATGTTAGTGTTGTCCGTGATGGATAAAATGTATCAGTGAATGTTGCGATGGTATAAGTGAATGTTACGGTGGTTTCAGTGAATGTTACGATGGTATCAGTGAATGTTACGATAGTTTCACTGAATGTTAAAGTGCTGTCCGTGATGGTTAAAATGGTATCAGTGAATGTTACGATGGTTTCAGTGAATGTTACGACGGTATCAGTGAATGTTACGAATGTTTCAGTGAATGTTAAAGTGGTGTCTTTGATGGTTAAACTGGTATCAGTGAATGTTACAATGGTATCTGAATACTACGTTGGTGTCAGCTAATGTTAAAATGGGATCTGTATATATGTAATGTATGAGTGGATGTTTAAATGGTATGAGTGCATGAATGAATACCACCTTCCCCCATCTCCTTCCACAATCCCCGCCCTCCATACACCCCGCACACACACCCACACCTCCCCACTCACCTCCACCTCACAAAACCTCTTACATGAGGTTTGTGATTGCGTACCAGGTA